>PISW01008791.1:0-69348 GCA_004023785.1 Mungos mungo | reverse complement strand
GAATCAACTTAGGTCAGTCAGTGACCTTCCCTTACTTTATTTTCTGGCTCTTTGTCTGCTGTTGGGAGTAAACATAATCCTTTGCCAAAGATTTACATATAGAAGGATGAGCATCTTACCCTTGAATAACTGATGAAGGGCCTTAAGGAATGTATATCTCCTCATAGAATTCTTCAGGTTTATTTTATGTTTAAAACCAGACTTATTAGGGGATTCCTCTTTTGTAATGACTTAATCCTATTACTTACTACTGTCCTGATAAGAATGACCTTATCTGGAGCATGTCTTCAAGGACCTTGAATTATGTAACCATTAAAGAAATGATGTAATCACCCATGGTATATAAGACCCTGGCTATCTTAATAAAGGGTGGCCTTACCAACCACCATCCACGTCGTCTGTCTCATCTGTCTTGTTCGTCTTGTCCGTCTTCTTCTCTAGAGATATTACGCCGACACCAACCCCCTACTCGGGACCTTTCGACTGTGGTGCCTGGGTTGGTCCCCCGCAGTCCATATTCTTACCCCTCCCATTTAATAGTGTCTTTGGGGACACCAACATCAACACTCTCTGTGTGTGCCTCTTCAAAGTTTCTACATCTCTAGTGAAATGAAAATGTTTCTTCCCACAAAAAGATTAGGATACATTTTATATTAAGAGTGAAATCTGTAAGGGGCACCTGAGGGGCTCAGTCGGTTAAGCACTAACTTCGGCTCAAGTCATGATCCCACTGTTCCAAAGTTCAAACTCTGCGTCAGGCTCAGTGCTGACAGCTTAGAGCCTGGATTTGGATTCTGTGTATCCCTCTCTCTGCTCCTCCTCCACTCCTGCTCTGTCTCTCTCAAAAATAAAGATTAAAAAAAAAAGTGAGGTTTTTAAAAAATATGCTTATCACAATCCCAGACTTTAGCCTCTACTACAAAGCTGTCATCATCAAGACAGTATGGTATTGGCACAAAAACAGACACATAGACCAATGGAAAAGAACAGAGAACCCAGAACTGGGCCCACAAATGTATGGCCAATTAATTTTTGACAAAGCAGGAAAGAGTATGGATGGAAAAAAGACAGCCTCCTTAGCAGGTGGTGCTGGGAGAACTGGACAGCAACATGCATAAGAATGAAACTAGACCACTTTCTTACACCATTCACAAAACTAAACTCAAAATGGCTGAATGACCTGAATGTGAGACAGGAAACCATGAAAACCCTAGAGGAGAAAGTAGGAAACAACCTCCTTGACCTCAACCGCAGCAATTTCCTCCTCGACACATCCCCAAAGACAAGGGAAATGAAAGCAAAACTGAACCCTTGGGACCTCATCAAGATAAAAAGCTTCTGCACTGCAAAGAAAACTAATAGGCAACCAACAGAATGGGAAAAGATAGTTGCAAATGACATATCAGATAAAGGGCTAGTATCTAAAATCTACAAGGAACTCACCAAACTCCACACCTGAAAAACAAATAACCCAGTGAAGAAATGGGCAGAAGACATAAGCAGACACTTCTCCAAAGAGGACATCCAGATGGCCAACAGACACATGAAACGATGCTCAACATCACTCATCATCAGGGAAACACAAATCAAAATCACACTAAGATACCACCTCACGCCAGTCAGAGTGGCTAAAATGAACAAATCAAGAGACTATAGATGCTGGCGAGGGTGTGGAGAAACGGGCACCCTCCTACACTGTTGGTGGGAATGTAAACTGGTGCAGCCACTCTGGAAAACAGTGTAAAGGTTCCTCAAAAAACTATCCATAGAACTCCCTTATGACCCAGCAATAGCACTGCTAGGGATTTACCCAAGGGATACAGAAGTGCTGATGCATAGGGGCACATGTACCCCAATGTTCATAGCAGCACTGTCAACAATAGCCAAAACATGGAAAGAGCCTAAATGTCCATCAACTGATGAGTGGATCAAGAAGATGTGGTATATATACACAATGGAGTATTACATGGCAATGAGAAAGAATGAAATCTGGCCATTTGTAGCAAAGTGGATGGACCTCGAGGGTGTCGTGCTACGCGAAATAAGTCAGGTGGAGAAGAACAGATACCATATGTTTGCACTCATAGATCTAACAGGAGAACAGGAGAAAGCTAATGGAGGACCAGGGGCAGGGGAAGAGGGGAAGAGAGTTGGGGAGAGAGAGGGATGCAAAACTTGAGAGTCTATTGAATACTGAAAACGAACTGAGGGTTGAAGGGGGAGAGGGGGAAAGAGGTGGTGGTGATGGAGGAGGGCACTTGTGGGGAAGAGCACTGGGTGTTGTATGGAAACCAATTTGACAATAAACTATTAAAAAAAAATCTGCTTAGAGGGGCACCAGGCTCAGTTGAGCATCCAACTTCAGGTCATGATCTTGAGGTTTGTGGGTTCAAACCCCATATAGGGCTCACTGCTGTCAGCACAGAGCCTGCTTTGGATCCTCTGTCCCCCACTCTCTCTGCCCCATCCCTGCTTACACTCTATCAAAAATGAATAAACACTTAAAAATTTAAAGTAATTTAAAAAAATTGTTTGGAATGGCTAAAGTTAACAATTCAGTCAATGACAGATGTTGTCATGGATGTGGATAAAGAGAACTCTTTTGCACTGCTGGTGGGAATGCAAACTGGTGCAACCACTCTAGAAAACAGTATGGAAGTTCCTCAAAAAGTTAAAAATAGAACTACTTACAACCCAGCAATTGTACTATTAGGTATTTGTCTAAGGGCTACAAGTGTGCTATTTCTAAAGGGAACATGCACCCCAATGTTTGTAGAAGTGCTACCAGCAATAGCCAAAGTATGGAAAGAGCCCAAATGTCAACAGACAGATGAATGAATAAAGTAGATGTGGTATATATATATGTATATATATGTGGTATATATATGTGTGTGTGTGTGTGTGTGTATATATATATATATATATATATATATATATACACAATGGAGTATTACTTGGAAATCAAAAAGAATTTTTGCATTTTTTGCATTGCAAATTTTTCCATTTGCAATGACATGAATGGAACTAGAGTGTATTATGCTAAGCAAAAGTAGTCAGTCAGAAAAAGACAAATATAAGACTTCACTCATACAAGGGATTTAAGATACAAAACAGATTAATATAAGGGAAAGGAAGCAAAAACAATATAACAGGGAGGGGGGAAAACACAAAAGACTTTTAAATATAGAGAGCAAACTGAGGGTTGCTGGAGAGGTTGTGGGTGGGGGATGGGCTAAATGGGTAAGGGGCATTAAGGAGGACACTCATTGGGATGAGCACTGGGTGTTAGATGTTGGGGATGAATCACTGGATTCTACTCCTGAAATCATTATTGTACTACATGCTAACTAACTTAGATGTAAATTAAAAAGTAAATTAAAAAATCTGCTTGGAGGTATTGCATGATCATGTCATCAAAAATTAATTGAGGGGGAAGGAATGAGACACATATAAAGCAGCTGAATGGTTAAATGTAAACCCATCTGTGTCTCTGCCAGGGGTCCACCACATCCTGGGAGATCTCCAAGTTCAGTCAAGGCTTGGCCCTCACATAGCCCCACTTCTCTAATTTTCTTCTCTAGATGATTTCAGAAGCAAAACCAGGTCAGGGGCAGGGCCTGGAGATTGAGTCTGGCTGATGGCAACCACTGGAGAGTCAACAGAAATGACAAGCCACAAAGTGAGGCAGATAGCTCTTCCTGGCAGCAACAAAGCCTGTTCTCAAATGCTCCAATAAATGCAACTGCATGAAACCACAGGGGTTATTTATCTCCTTTGTTTGTTGGTTTTAAACATAAAAATAACCACAATTTTTGGGGCACTTGGGTGGCTCAGTCGGTTAAGTGTCTGACTTCAGCACAGGTCATGATTTCATGGCTCATGAGATTGAGCCCTGCATTGGGCTCTGTACTGACAGCTTAGAGCCTGGAGTCTGCTGTAGATTCTGTGTCTCACTCTTTCTCTGCCCCTCCCCTGTTCACACTCTGCCTCTTTCTCTCTCTCAAAAATAAATAAAAATTTAAAAAAATTTTAAATAACCACCACTTTTAAATGTCGAAAGAGAGAAACAAATCTATCATTTCGAAAGTCTAACCTAATGGCTACTGTAGGTTTTTGCATGAGACGTTCAGTCTCAGGCCATTGGTACTCTGTAATAAAGTATGCCTTGTGCTTTGTGGGTGGTCTTTTCTCTTAACCTCATCATTAATGCATTTTCTGTAGGTTGTTGCCAGGCAAACCCTGCAATCTAACCAGACGGTTAACCTAGGATTATAGAACATTAGAGCTTTATAGGACTCTGGAGGTCATCTTCTTAAGGAATTCTTAGCTAGTTCTACAGAGATGCTTTGTGCCACTCCTGAAATTATTTGCAGAATTTTCCCATACGAATGAACACCTTTCTAGGGATAATGATATCTGTTTTTCATCTGATCCTCCAAGTGGTTCAGACTCCCCAAATGTTATCATTCTTTCTACAAGGGTCACTGTGTATAGCCCTTCAGGCTGTGCCTTGCACAACTCTGGGTGGGAGATTCACACAGACTATAACACCATGTAGAAATGTGCACTGCACAACCTGTACACACATGGATGATAGGTCTGCCTTCTATTCTATAGTCATTTTATGGTTGGCACCAAAGAGCGGAGAAGTGATTTGCCCTTTCCCTCCTTCCATAGCTCCTTGCATACATCACTGAGATTATACTGAAATGACTTTAGGAGGTATGTTTAATTCTCGGATTCAGTATTAAGAAATCCACTGTTGCACCTATTGTCATGTTTTCCAATGTCAGTTTTATTACTAATAAAACCAACACTTTATTCGATCTGAGCCTGACTCATTTTTATTTTGCAGTTGGTTCCCAAACTCAGGTAGATAAGAGAGATGCCATTTATTGTCCCCTAAGTTTTTTTAAGTTATTTTTTCTTGTGGAGATAATTCTTTTTAAAATTTTATTTTAGAGTGCGATAGAGTGAGCAGGAGAGAAAGGCAGAGGGAGAGAAGCAAGGAGGTTCCATTTTCAGCCCAGAGCCTGACAGGGCTTGATCCCATGACCCTGGGATCATGACCTGAGCCTAAATCAAGAGTTGGACACTCAACCTACTGAGCCATCCAAGCACACTGTCCTTTCATTGTAAGCATGTTCATAAAGAGTCAATCAATGATTCATGAATAAAAGAATAAAAATAGCTGTACTAGGCAGTGAGGACTAAGGACCCAATGAAAAATTAATTCCTTCTCTAATTCTAGCTGCTAGAAATAGTTCCCTTAAGGGTATTTTCATACTTTTCTGTTTCTCTATTTAGAAGTCTCAGTTCCCTCTTCTATTAAATTTTGCAAGGGCTCCTATGAATTTTAACAACTATTAGCTGATCTTCATGGTTCTCAAAACACTTGTGATTACATAAGTTGATGTCTTAACAGGAAGAACAGGTGTCGCCTCCATTTTCCAAATGAGAACAAATAAGACTGGAGAGACAGATGAATATACTTTGTGAGTGGCACAGCTGGCTTGGAATTCATCACACTAAGGCCCCATGCCAGGCAGTGTGATAGACAATACAAATGATCACCAACATCTGGTTCTCCTCTACTTCTGGGCAGAGGACTGTGCCTCCCTCAGAGTTGGACATGGGTGTTTACAATGGCTAGATGTGACCAATAAAATGAGAAAAGGGATTGATGTTATTTTTGCATCAAAGCATTTAATTCTTGGTGGTCAACTCATCAGCTCTCCTTCTTTCCCTGTTACAACTTCCAAGGCATAGAAGCAAGTTTTCATATGGAGGTGCCATGAGATCAAAGAAGGAATGATAAGACAACAAATGGAAGACATTTGCTCTGGGGAGCCACCTGGTCCTGTAGCTGACTTTGCTGGAGCAAGAACTTAATGTGTACTGTGGGCAGACGAGAAGACTTGGCAATCGTTTGTTATCACAGCATAACCTAGCCTATCCTAATTAATACTGACAGACTTCATATGGGACTTGTCTGCTCTCCATTACAGCTCAGGCTGGTGCTCTGAGAGACACATGAAACCATGCCCAACTGTACTTCCCTCAAAATCAGCAACTTCCTTGGTATCTAGAGCCTTCAGTTACCACATTTTAAACCATGGATATGGCAGAAGATATAGTCTAGGGAGGAGAGTTGGGAAGGGTCAGATTCCTCCAGGCTGAAGGAAGAGAGCCCTTCAGGTGTAGTACATGCCGTGGGATGGGTCCTCTATGAGTTTTCCATGATTGATTGCAGTGGTCTAATGAGAGGAGGTCAAGATCATGATTTCAAGACCACTAAGAAAGGAAAAGATGAAAGTAGCAGATGAAGGTCGAGTAAGAGACAAGGGTCAACTTGGCTGGAGCTGGTTCAGCACCACAGACAGATCCCATGGGCCTATTCTCCTGATTATATTTCCCAGAAATTCAGTCTTCTCAGTTAACCCTGCATTTGAAGTGTCCCTGTAGGTTCCAAATGCCCAGTTCCTCCAAGTAAGAGATTGTCATGTCCTAGACCAGGGACCATGTCCTTATTCATCTAACACAGTGCTCCAAACTTATTTTTTGCCATTTTATGTGATGCATGAGAATATTTACCTGGCATCCTGGGATAAATGCTTGGGGCTGCTTCTGGCTAGAGGTGACAAACTTGTGAGCTCCAGCTATTCTGTGCCTGCCTGGTGGCCTAAGGGGGTCAGTATCCTACCACACTTGTAATATTCTCATGGAAAGTTCTGATCCAGTTATCCTTCCTTGCCTTCTACTTGTCGGGGCCTTGGCTAGAAATTCTAGGTGACCTTTAGGCCAAGCTAGGTCTGGGTCTTCCATCACTTGATTCTGGCTCCTTTGGATGCTCTTCCCAAATCTTACTGTGCTCATAGCCAGGCCATGGGTCTAAAAGACCAAGGCAAAGCACCTGGGACTGCCTACTCCCTCCTACACTCATTTATTCATTTGGTAAATATCAAGCACTTGCAATGTGTCAGGCTTATAATTACCTCTGGGCATACAGTGGGAAACAAGATGAATATGGTCCTGCCCTTCCATATCTGACAGTCCATTAGGGACTTTATTAACCAGCACTTATAAGAAAGTCTAATTAGTATTATGATGGGGCATACACAGATACTATGAATTGCCTAGCTAAGAAAACAAACTTGGAGGATGAGTGAGTTAAGGGAGAACTTTTGAAAAGTTTTAGTCCCCTTTTGAACTATTCCTTAAAATGTATCTGACTGTATGTAACTGTGGGGATCTAATGGGTGGCATGAAGTATGGATTTCCCATGACTTTAAATTCCACAAACATTTTCTAGGCACTATGTTGGATGTTTATACCCTTGCATTACATCACAACTACCTTGAAGGAAGGGTTTTGTTTTTCTAATTTTCTGTGCAGCTCAGAGAGGCCCCACAGTTAGGTTTCAATGGACTCACAAGCTGGGCTCTTTCTCATGCTACACTGAGGCTATGGGAGCTCCACCCACCCTTTGTCCTGTTCCTGAGAACACACACCGCAGAATTCTGAGAGCTCGCGTCCTCCTGCCCTTGGACATTTCTGTGTAGAAGCAGTATCCAAGTTAGCTGCAATTTTCTCAAGGTGTTTGCTTGCTTCAAAGAAGTGTTCACTGCACATGTGAGCAGTAATAGGACTGTTCTCATGGACCCTCTATGTAAGAAGGTGGCAAATGTCCCTGCAACCCATCATCAAGGATTTCCTTCTTCAAAGTGAAAGTGTCCTGTGGAACAGAACCGTGATCCTTACATCACTCCAGCCAGAGGCCCAGACAGTACCAGAGGCAGAGTGAAATCCCCGGATACACACCCCTGTCCTGTCTTATTGTGAAGAAGATTTGCCTCTTCCTTATTGTGATTTTCACTTCAGACTTGATGGTTCTAGCTGTATTCTTACCAGAGTTGCCCATATTCCTCGATGTTTAAATATGGGATACCTATTGACCTCTTTTTTTTTTTAATGGGTTACTATCAGGCAATGATTCTCAAACTCAGGGACTACCAGTGTCCAGAGGGGCACCCACGGATGGACCTCAGCTAGTTTTACTGCATATAATGTGAAAACATCTGTGCTTTCCTTGGAGGCAGAACTTCAGTTAGTCTTCTCTTCTCACCTCAAGTAAACATGACTTCAGGCCTTTGTTCCCAATATTTTCTCAGTCCATGATGCCTTTTCTTTTGCTGAACGACTGGTCAACATTAGCATGTTTTCCAGGTCTCTGCTTTACCTCCTTTATGAGTCCTTTCCTGACCACACTCCTCTGCAAGGTAGAACTGATCTTCTTACTCTCTGAATCTACTGTGCGCTGCACACACATCTATTATAGCATCCATTATGTTCTGTCACAGCTCATCCTTCACCGGGTACAGGTTGGCCACTCAGCTAACACTTGTTTAATCAGCTCAGGTCTTTCTCTGGAAAAAGCCTTGAAGCCAGGCCTGGGCTTTGGTAAGTGTGTGAATTTGGCTAAATCACTGCACAACCCTAAGTCTCATTTTTCTCTCCTCTAAAATGGACAAGTTGGAATTTATCAGGTTGAGGGCAACTTCCTGTTCTAAATTTCTATTTAGAAGGAAAAATGGAAAGAAAACTGTGATGTCTTTTTCAGTGTTGATTTGGCTAGTCTACAGCCCCTACTTACTCAACACTAATCAAGGTATTGCTGTGAAGATATTTTGTAGATGTGATTAATGTCCATAATCAGTTGATTGTCCTAGCTAATAGGTGGGCCTGTTTCAATCAGTTGAAAAGCCTTAAGAGCAGAGCTGAAGCTTTCTTGAAATAGTAATTCTGTCTATGGACTCCATTATCAGCTCATGCCTGAGAATGCCAGCCTGCCTTTTCTGACGCCCTACCCTACACATTTCCAACTTGCCTACACAGTCCTCACAGTTGTTTAAGCTAATTACTTGCAATAACTTTATACATATGTTTATACTCATGGAAACTCCAGTCAAAACACAAACTCTACTACTTATTAGCTGTGTGATTTTAGGAAAGATACTAAATGGTTCTGGGCCTCTGCTTTCTTCTCTATAAAATGAGGGTAATAACTACTTTATAGTTAATAATAAAAGCCATTCTTATTTGTCTGTTTTGGAGCACTACAAAGGTTGGTGCTTTCTATGTTTCAGCTTCTCTGAGAAGCACTTAACATATACGATCTCATTTAATCACCTATAAACCCTTATATGATTAAATGACATCATGTATATAAATGGTGATAAACACAACCATACCATACACGTTGAAGATGCTTAATAAGAGTTAATTCTGACTTTTCCTTTTCTTTACATACTTTTATTTTATTTGATAAAGAGAGAGCACGCAAACGGGAGAGAGGGGCAGAGGGACAGAGAGAGAATCATAAGCAAGCTCCACATTCAGCAGAGCCCAACATGTGGCTCAATCCCACAACCCTGGGATCATGAGCTGAAATGAAGAGTCAGATACTCAAGTGACTGAGCCACCCAGGCACCCCTATGTATATAATATTTCTAAATGCTAAGTTATCATAAGGCAAATCCATTCTTTGTATCCATTTTCATGAGGCTTCACAGTGATGGGGCAGGGGATGAGGGTGGGAGGACAGATCTGAATTGGGCAAATGGTAAAAACAAATGTGATGTAATTGTATGGAATTTTTTTTTATTCCACTGGTCTGTACCATTTAAAAGTTCTAGAAACAGTTTAGATTGTGTATATGACTTAAAACAAGGTATGGGATTAAAAGATAATTAATTTAGTTGAGCCACTCTCATCTCCAGATTGGTTTGCAGATACACCCCCCCTGAACATTAAATTGTCTTGGAATTCTAATACCTTCTGTATGAGGATTTATGAAGATGGTCTATATGCAGCAGAAAGGAAGAGGAGTTGTCCCCTTACTCCAAGAAAAAAGTAAGGTGACTAGAAATGTCATGAAGTCAAATTAGAAAATATCAGCCCTCTGGATTAATCATAGATTTGTTTCACACTCTGTGAATCAGATTAAAAAGCAGTGTACATGAAACACTACCTGAATGCACAGGACTGGATTAGGATTTGTGAAGGTATAGGTATATAGACATAGAAGTCCCTACGTGATAGTAAGAAGTTTCCTGAGTTCTAGGAGCTCAATGCCATTTAATAAAATCAACCTCACATGTTCATCCTGGCCCAGTCATTGAGCAGACACAGGCCTACTCACCACATCATCTTCATGGCTCAAGCACAGAGGAAGAGAAAGAAGCAAAGTCAGTACTAGGGCCTTTGTGAGTGGGGGGTAGAAGCTGCTTAGATGCATAGCCTCAGAAGGTAGTGCCTGGAATAGGGGTGAATTGATAAGTAGGCGCATGGGAGAAAATGTATAAGCACAGAAGCAAAGGATTAAATGATCAGCCATGGATGCACATTTCCATACTAAGTTCCAGTTTCCATGTTGCCCTGGCTCTTATAGGTCTACTCCCCTACTCGATCCTTGGCTAGGAAATACAGCCCCTTATCATCGACCTTGCTGATGTCCATTCCATCAGCATGCAGCCTCTGTTGTGCCCTTTTCCAAAGCCAGACCTGCCTGGGGTGGGAATATATTTTTAAATTGCTTCCTACAGAAAACAAACATATAGAAGTAAAGAGAATAGTATGATGGATGCACGTACCCATTCCCCAGCTTCAACAATTTTCAACTCATGGCCAATCTTGTTTCATTTATATTCTCACATACTTCTTTCTCATTCCATGAATAATTTTGAAGAAAACCTCAGACAGCATATAATGTCATTCACAAATATTTCAGTATGTATCTCTAAAAGATAAGGACTCTAAAAAATAACTAATATATTTATCACATCTAAATGTTCATCATGAGTCCTTAATAGCAGCAAGTATTCTGTCAATGAATCATCTTCATGTTAATTTAGTGTTTGAGTCAGATTCCAACTAAGACCCATTCATTGTTGTTTAATTTTATATCTTATAAGTCTCCTTGACTCAGCAAAACCCTCCCACCTCCTTTCCCCCTACTCTCTTGCAACTATTTGTTGAAGAGAACAAGTTGCTCATCCTGTAGAGTTTCCCACAGCCTTGATTTTGCTGACTGCATCTGTTATGGTGTCATTTAACATGTTTAGTTGTCCTCTGTATTTCCTATAATTTGGTAGTTATATTTAGGGATTTAATCAGATACAGATTTTTTTTTTTTTTTTTTTGGCTAGACATCTTTAATGGGTGTTGGGTACTTCCTTTAGGAGGCATATAAGATTTGGCTATCTCTCTGTGATGTCAGCAGTGGTTGCTGATCATTGCCTAGATCCAAATCCATTCATTAATAGTTGCAAACAGTGACTCTAGTTTTTTCTCTCCTTTCATGGACCATTTGCTATCCACAGGAAAGACTGGGAAAATGTTTCTTTTATTTGATAGTTTTCAAATTAGTTGGATTTAGAGCATCCTTTAAAGGTGATCACTAGATTTTCCAGAGAGGCAAGATGGCAGAGAAGTAGGGAGCCCGCATCTCAAACAAAGAACTCAAGTCATAAGACACGCAGCTGCAAGAATCTGGGAAGAAAAGAGACAGAGTCTGCAAAGAAGACAGCCTCATAGATGCGCAATTGCGAACTGGAGAAGATAAAAATGGGCCGGGACCAGAGGCACAGAGGCAGCCCCTCCATGGAGAGCCGCAGGGAGACACAGGAAGAGAAAGAGTGGCTGAAACCGCTAATAGAGCTGTCTCTGGTGAGGTAAAAAACCTCGGCTTGGATAAAGAGGGATCCTATCATCCCGTCAGTAATTACAGGGCATTTGGAGAGCGATCCTTTCTCTAGCTGCGGCGATTCCCTTGGGCTAAGTACCCCGATTTCAGGTGGCGCCAGGAGAAACTGCTCCCCTACTCAGAGCCTTGGCTAGGAAGCCAACTGGCCTGCAGGAGTACATTTCTGGCAGTATCATTAAAGTGCACTGACTAAGATCTGGAAATAAGGCGGGGCTTGGAAAATAAAACTTGGCCCACGTTGACTACACCTGTGGCACAGGGAGATTGGACCCAAAAGAGTGAGTTGCAATGCTTGGTTCAAGAAAGGACTGGGGCGCTGCCATTTTCTCCCCACAACCAGGAAAGCAGGGCCTCAGAGTGTGGCCTAGGGGACCCACAGTGGAGGCAAGACCTGCCTACACCAAACCACGCCCATCCACGCTGGAGAGCTGCCTTTCTCCCCTCCCCCCCACCCCCTTCCAGCCTGGGGCAAAACCAACATTGATGCATTGCTATGATTAACTCTAGGTCAATTCCTGTTATTCAGATATATTTTCCCATATCTCATTCTTATCTCTCCCCTCTGCTGGACTAGGCACCCTGGGCATTGGTTTGCTTAAACAATCACTTTTAATCCATTCTCTTGATGCATATTATACACCTCCGTCACTACCTTCCTTTCTCTCTCTCTCTCTCTCTGATGAATACAGATGCAAAAATCCTCAACAAGATACTAGCAAATCGAATTCAATAGCATATAAGAATTATCCACGATGATCAAGTGGGATTCATGCCAGGTTTACAGGCCTGGTTCAATCTTCAGAAATCAATCAGTGTGATACATCACATCAACAAAAGAAAAGATGAAAACCATATGATTCTGTCGATAGATGCAGAAAAAGCATTTGACAAAACACAGCATCCTTTCTTAATAAAAACTCTTGAGAAAATTGGGATAGAAGGAATTTACTTAAAACATCATAAAAGCCATTTATGAAAATCCCACAGCTAATATCATCCTCAATGGGGAAACACTGAGAGCTTTCCCCCTGAGATCAGGAACACGACAGGTGTGTCCACTCTCACCACTGCTGTTTCACATAGTGCTGGAAGTCCTAGCATCGGCAATCAGACAACAAAAGGAAATAAGAGGCATCTGAAAGGGCAAAGATGAAGTCATATTTTCACTTTTCACAGATGACATGATACTCTACATGGAAAACCCGACACACTACACGGGAAGCCTACTAGAACTGATCCATGAGTTCAGCAAAGTCTCAGGGTACAAAATCAACGTACACAAATTGGTTGCATTTTTATACACCAATAATGAAGCAACAGAAAGAGAAATCAAGAAACAGATCCATTCACAATTACACAAAAACCCATAAAATACCTAGGCATAAACCTAACCAAAGATACAAAAGATTTGTATGCTGAAAACTATAGAAAACTTATGAAGGAAATTAAAGAAGACACAAAGAAACAGAAAAACATTCCATGCTCATGGATCAGAAGAATAAACATTGTTAAAATGTCATTATTACCCAAAGCAATCTACACATCCAGTGCAATCCCAATCAAAGTTGCACCAGCATTCTGGTTCTCTAGCTTTGAGAACTAGAACAAACTATCCTAAAATGTGTATGGAACCACAAAAGACCCCGAATAGCCAAAGTAATATTGAAGAAGAAAACTAAAACAGGAGGTATCACAATCCCAGACTTCAGCTTCTATGACAAAGCTGTCATCATCAAGACAGTATGGTATTGGCACAAAAACAGACACATAGACCAATGGAATAGAACAGAGAACCCAGAATTGGACCCACAAATGTACGGCCAATTAATCTTTGACAAAGCAGGAAAGAGTATCCAATGAAAAAGGCAGCATCCTTAGCAGGTGGTGCTGGGAGAGCTGGACAGCAACATGCAGAAGAATGAAACTAGACCACTTTCTTACACCATACACAAAAACAAACTCAAAATGGATGAAGAGCCCAAATGTGAGACAGGAAACCATCAAAAACCTGGAGGAGAAAGCAGGAAACAACCTCCTTGACCTCAATCACAGCAATTTCCTACTCAACACATCCCCAAAGGCAAGGAAATCAAGAGCAAAAAGGAACTATCAGAACCTCATCAAGATAAAAAGCTTCTGCACTGCAAAGGAATTAATAAAACTAATAGGCAACTGATGGAATGGGAAAAGTTAGTTGCAAATGATATATTGGATAAAGGGCTAGTATTCAAAATCTACAAGGAACTCACCAAATCCACACCTGAAAAACAAATAATCCACTGAAGAAATGGGCAGAAGACATAAGCAGACACTTCTCCAAAGAGGACATCCAGATGGCCAACAGACACATGAAACAATGTCAGTGTCATTCATCATCAGGGAAATACAAACCAAAACCACACTGAGATACCACCTCACGCCAGTCAGCATGGCTAAAATCAACAAATCAGAAGACTATATTTTTGCTGGTGAGGATGTGGAGAAATGGGCACCCTCCTACACTGTTGGTGGGAATGTAAACTGGTGCAGCCACTCTGGAAAACAGTACGGAGGTTCCTCAACAAACTATCAATAGAACTCCCCTATGACCCAGCAATAGCACTGCTGGGGATCTACCCAAGAGATACAGGAGTGCTGATGCATAGGGGCACATGTACCCCAACGTTCATAGCAGCACTGTCAACAATAGCCAAATCATGGAAAGAGCCTAATGTCCATCAACTGACAAATGGATCAAGATGTGGTTTATATACACAATGGAGTACTACATGGCAATGAGAAAGAATGAAATCTGGCCATTTGTAGCACCATGGATGGCACTCAAGGGTGTCATGCTAAGTGAATAAGTCAGGCAGAGAAGGACAGATGACATATTTTCACTCATAAGCGGAACAGGAGAAACTTAACATAGGACCATGGGGAAGGGGAAGGGGGGAAAAATAGGTGGGGAGAGGGAAGCAGGCAAACCATGAGAGACTTTTGAATACTGAGAACTGAGGGCTACTGGGGAAGGGGGAGAGTGGAAGGGGGTGATAGGCATGAAGGAGGGTACTTGTGGGGAGAGCACTGGGTGTTATATGGAAACCAACTTGACGATAAAGTATAAAAGAAAAAATAAGTGATCAATAAAATTTTTCTTGGCATTATATAATAAAAACAGATATAAACCTATATAATGTGTTGCAATCCATTGTTGTTAATATCCTTATTGTTGCTCAAAATAGCCCATCTTTGGCCAGTGTGAGTCTTCTCAAGTTACTTCCTGAATTTTTTTGACCAAAGTTTACTGGTTTTCAGTAGACTCCCTGCATTCCAGTATGACACGATGTTCTAAACTCCCCTTCTGCATTTTTCTGCCTCAGTTCTGGAAACTGCCATTTATGCAAGGAGCCGGGTACCTATTAGTGAGAAATGGTATTTAGAGACCACAATCTGGGTACTAGGGTACTCAGTTCCTACCGATGGACATATTGTTCCTTCTAGTCTTTTAGTGCAGGAGGGTTCCTCCTGTGTAGCAGATAGCATTAGTTCCCCTTTACAGCCTTGGAACCAATACGGTTTCCCTTCTTTTCCTTTTTTGCCACTCATTCACTCTGCAGAATATCAGTAACTACCTGATGTTAAAGAAACAAAATAGCATAGCTGTTAAGAACATATATTCTGGAGTCAGCCTTCCTGGTTTTAGATCCTAGCTTTGCTATTTACTAGTTCTCTGGCCTCTCTCTACCTCAATTTTCTAATCCCTAAAAGAGTAGTGGTAATAACAGTACTTAATGGCATTATTTTTTAATGAACTAATATAGATAAAAGATTTCAACAATGGCTGGTACATATTAAGCATATATAAACACTTCCCATTATTAATATTTTCAGTGTGCATTGTACATGTATAAACGTGTACTTAAGCATGTAATTCAATTCAAACTACCTTAACAAAAAAAGTAGGACTTATTGAATTACAAAGCTTGCAGTGGTCATGGGGAAATGACAGAATAAAGGGATGAAGTGTAAGAGCTAAGGACTTACTCAGAAACTGGAGTAGAGGCCTCAAGGCTCTTCACCCTACATATCACTGCTCAATTCTCTTTGTGTCTTGTCCTCACTCTTTTTCCTGCAGAAAGGTTGGTATCAGGGAATTAGGCTGCTGCTGCCCAAAAGCAATGTTCTTTCAGCTCAGAATCTGAGAAAAATGGTTATCCGGTCTCCTCAAATTCAGAGACTTTAATGAAGGACTCTGATGGTTGACCTTGAATCTTATGATCATCCTTGGGCTAATCCATGGCCTTGAAGGAGTATCAAATTATAGTTTGCCCTGTGTGGGTCACATGCCTACCCCTGTGAATGGGGGAAACTGTGAGTAAAAGCCTACCAGGACCACACAGACTGAGGAAGAGATCCCCAAAGGAATCCATTTCTCTCTTAAGAAGAGAGAAATAAAAGCATGCTGGATATATAAAAACAATCACTGCCAGAGCTAACTACAATGAAAATAAAACATGGTGCCCACTTTCAAGGAACTTGTATGTTAGTAGGAGAACAGGCATCACAGATAAATTAATCAAATCATTATTGAGCAGCTAAGCCATGTCAGGTACCACGTGGTGGCCGTACAGGAAGAAGCGAGAGATCCCTCATTCTCAGCAGCTGGTCTGATAGAAGTACCTTGCTTTCCCTATCGTGTTCTGAATGCCTACTGCTCACTCTGATATTTGAAATGCAGCAAGCAAACTGGGGGCAGAGGTTTCATGCCAGACTCCAAAGGAATAAAACACAGGCACTCATTTCTTATTTGGAAAGGAGCTTGTCTTTCCTCTTCTTTTTACAAACTCTTTAATTATATCCTAGAAGCCACATTTACTGGGGGGCTAGAACTTCTCCATTATATTTTAGGATACACTCAACTCATAAAAAGCATCATCTCATTTTCAAGAGGTTTGAAGCAACTTGAAACAGTGAATGAAACTGGAATATCCCACGCATCTCATCAGCTGGATAGCATGAGGACGTCACATGCACACTGGCATTAGCCTCAGCTACAGCAGCAGCCTCTCTTTATCTGATTACAGGCAACTTCCAAAACCAAACCAAAAAAACAATAAACCTAAGAGCTCTTTCTGAGAGGTTTCCCCATCAGGGAGGAGGACCATGTTCTCATTCTTGGGCCACATCTTATTATCTCTGTGGCGAGTGACACCCCGAGAGTACTGGCCACTGGTATACTCCTTGCGTTTCTATGGCCAATGCTCACTGTGGTTTGTGGCTGTGGAAAGAATTTAGGTCCTTGTCCTCCCTCTGGTTTAACTTTGTCACCTTACTGCCCCATTTTACAAAGTTGTCCTGAGTTGATCCCTGCAGCCTGGGATCCGGAGTATTAGCACAGAGGCTTCTATCTAAGCTGGGGCCAGACCACACCACTCCCTCCACGGGCATCATTTCTGACTGTCTTCCCACGCCAGGGCACACAGCTCTCCCGCCCACCGCTTCCCCTTCCTCCTCCGAACCGCACAGAATTGCAAAAACCCTTTCTATCATTTTATGAAATTAGATCCCCAAAGAGCCCAGAACAAATCTGTAAGAGCCTTAACAAACAACCAGACTTTGAACCTTGGTGTGAGCTTACCCCAAAAGTGGGAGCCCAAAAGCATCTGCTTCATATGCAAACCCATCTTTTCAAAATAAGAAACCCAAGAAAGGGGGAAATAAATGTAGATTTATTGCAAATAAATAAATATAAGGCCAGAAGAAAAAAGATTATACATAGAAGCACACACTGTACAGTTCTACAGTTGAGCTTCGCAGTAGCTAAATTGAAGACAGAAAAAGAACTGGCAAGAAGGTTCAGACTGTCATCGGAAATAAATAAAACCAGTAGTTCAGGAGGAGTGCGGCTTGGTCTGGTGGTGTGGTCCAGAGTCTTTATTTCAGTTAACTTTATATCTTTGATTTGCTGCTTTGCCCTATCAAGTCCCTTTCCCTTTCCTTCAGGGCACCACGAGGCCTTCCCTTTTCTCTGGGGACACAACTAGACCACATTCCCCAGCTCTCTTGCTGTCGGGTATGGCCATGTGACTGAGCTCCGGCCAAGGAAACACGGCCAGAAGTGCTGAGTGTGATAGCTGGGCAGACTCTGATAAGAAGCAGGTGTACCTCTCCTACAGATGGGCCCCATCTACCAGCTGAACAGGAAAAAACTCTGCCACGAGGAGAGTTGGTCTCAAGCTAGAAAGAGACTGGGTCCCCGGGTGCTATTGTGGAAGGCTGCTGGGCCGTGCCACTCCCAGCCGAATGAGCCAGAGGGAGTGGTAACACCATCAGTACTAAGCCACTGAGACTGCAGTCTTTATCTGTTAGAGCAGCTGATGTCACCATAACCAGAACAGAGGGGATCACACTGGTCTCCCTGGTCTTAAACTTCTCTTCCACCCACTCTCTGACCAACCAACATTCCAAAATGTCATCTCCAACCTGTCCCAGCACAATAGAAGATATTCTATCAGGGGAGGCCTCAAAGCCACTTACATCAATTTTGAACCTTCGGATGATCTTTCTTCTCCTGGATCTCTATGCCCTCTGGTTAATATCACTTGTCCCTTGCAATCTGACAACCATCCATTCTTTATACCAGAAGAGTCCAAAGGAGGTGGGACTTGGGACATTCTGCATTCTCTCCACACTGGCCATATGGCAACATCCATGAGTTGTTTTCTGTGATGACAAAACACCAAGCACGTGCCCCTCCTGCTGAGTGGCAGAACAGATGGCCACATGGTACACTGTCCAGAACCACAGGTCCCCACAGCTCTTTTAGAAGAGCCAGGGGGCATGAAGGGTAGAGAGGGGCCAACCCTAGCCAGTCAGGTCTTTCACAGAGTAAGTTAGGCATTGGCCTGGCAAGAGGTCCACAGGTATGCTGACACAGCTGATGGAGTCCTGAGTGTCACACCATTAGTACTCTGAAGGACTCCGCTACTGTCGTTTTCTGGTAGGTCATGTTGACATAACATTCCCATGGTAATTGGCCTTGCAAAATTCACTGGTCAAAATGTTCATTTCCTGAGCAGAGATTGAAATTAGTAGGCAATCAGTGAAGCCAATCACTGAACACATCTATGTCAAAATTTGAAGAGGTCTGAGTCACTTGGTCACTTGCTAAGATCTAGAAGAAATACTGGTCTAGATGACATAATGCTTGGGTTTCAACCAGTCCAACGATACCCACCACTTATGAGTCACTTGCCGTGTCCCAGATCATTCTGGGCACTTTGTATGCAGCATTTCAAACATCTCCTTTGAAATAGGATATAATTTGCATGTCCATATATTTTAGAGATAACCTCATCTTACAGATAAAGACAATTGTCTGCTAAATACACAACTGTATGCTAGTCCCTCCCAGAAATCGTTCAGGACTTTGATTTTGTGGAGTTTAAAATATCTTTATGGAAGTGAAACTTTTTGGGAACAATTTGAGAATCATATAAAATAGTATACACAGCTAGCCTTTTTTTTCTGCTCAAAGCTAGATGGGGACTGAAGGTCCTGTAGAGAAAAAGGGGTGTCGGGGTAAGAGTCATGTAAGCCTGAGAGGTAAGGCCAGGACTGCATGGTAAAATCAGTTCCATTACCAGGTGTCTGGACGGACAAACACCAGTTGCTGAGTGGAAGGGCAGCCAGGCTTGAGGCGCAGGTGGGGAGGCTGCGTAGACAGCAGCTTGGGAGAGAAGAGACAAGCTGCTCCGGAAGAAGCTGAGGATGGCCTGTTTTTATTCTATTGGGCAGGTGCCCCCGCAATGCCCTCAGAGCAGTGACTCTTGATGTGTCTGCTCCTAAAAGATGCTCAGGGCAGCTTTTACAAAATACTGGTGTCTGAGCTGGGATCTCTTTCCTCACTTCCTCGAAGGCAACTCAAAACATGACTAGCCAAACAGTCAGTGGCCAAACCATTTTTACAATCGGAGTCTGACCCATGAATTGCAGCAATTAGCCTGGCAAGCCAAACATCTGTAGCAACCAGTGGATGAAATCAAACCACAGCCTCTGTAGCAATAGTCCTCGATCAAAATTTGATCAGTAACTGGTGGCTTCGCTAAGTTTTGTCCTCACTTCCAGCTCAGGATCACCCAGAGAAAGCCAAATATGTTCCCCTCGCCAATTGCACAGGATACTGTTCATCCCACCGCCAGCTTTCCTGTGCAAACTGACGCCTGCCCTTTTTTCTCACTATAAAGCTTTTTCACTCCCTTGCTGCCTTTGAGTCTCTGCCAAAACGCATGTGATGGTGGCTGACTCCATTGTTCAAACAAGTTCTGAATAAATAGCCTTTGCTTGCCCTCATGAGGTGGTCTTTATTTCCATGTAACCAAGCATGGAGGAAAGAACAGGAATTAAAAATATGACTGAATGACTGCATTTATACGATGTCCACCAACAGGAAAAATGAGTCCATCTTGACAGAAATGAGAAAGCGGTCGGCAGGGTGTGTGGGTGTGGGGGAGGATGGTAGGAGTGGGGTGAATTCACTGGAAAGGGTCATTGGACATTTTCTAAGGGGATGGAAATGATCTGTGTCTTATTTTGAGTGATGGTTACATGGTATATACAGTTGTCAAAACTCATTGACTTAAATCCTCAAGATTTAAAGTGCATTCAACTGCACTAACGTTGTTACTTGTGGCGGGCCACCTTTAAGAGGGTTCTCAATTCCTGGTCCTCACACCCTTGTGTGACGCCCTCCACTGCTGTGTGGGCCAGGCCTACTGACCGATTTCCCACAAACAGCACAAGTGACAGTTTATCACTTCTGTGGTTGGGTTATGAGAAATCATGGCTTTCAGGATGCTTTGTCTTTCTCTTGCTCTAATTCTGGGAGAGGCTGGCTGGTCTGCTGGAAATTTACCCTAAGGAGAGGGCAACACGGCAAGGAACTTATGCTTCCGACCCACAGCCAGTAAGGCCCTGGGGCCTGGCAGCAGTCAATAAACTTGAAGCAGATCCTTCCATGGTCAGCCTTGCTGTTATCTTGACTGCAGCCTTGGAGAAAGACCCTGAATCAGAACCACCCATCTACACTGGGCCTGGATTCCTCGGCCACAGAAACTGTGAGATCATAAATATTTATCATTTTAAGCTGTTAAGTTTTGGGATAATTTGTTATGCAGCAATAGATGATGAATACACAGATGGAATCTGTTATATATCTTTTTTTTAAAAGCAAAACCACTTGTTACAAAGAAAGGGAAGCACAGTACATGATAAAGCATGCCTCCGTTCTCTCCTAGCTCAGGGACTCTGCTCTGCCCACCATGATCTCCTCAAGCACCTGCTCCAGCTCTTTCCCTGGAAAGCCTTCTTCCAGAATAGAAGTTTTCTCAATATAAAACTTAAGAACCAGTAGGACAGACAGACCCACCCACAGAAGACCTTATCTAAGGCACAGGGAGAGATCCTCACGTGCTGTTACAGGAACTTTCCTAGCTCCGAGGTGCACGTGGAATTCAAACATGCTGATACCCAGACAGGTTCGTGGAGAAAGGGAGGCGGGAGAAGGGGTTATCTCTTCCCTCAGATGGATGGTCTTCACCACGCAGCAGCTTCTCACATCCTTCCCTCTCTTAGCTGGGAAGGCGAGGGAGACCCTCCCTGGCCAGGGCCACCTTTTTCGGGGAAGTAGCAGAGAGAGCGTGGCCTCTGACAGCACATGGACCTGGACTCAGGTCCAGTCTCGTGAGCGGGGTGAGCTTTAGTGCACGGAGGCAGCTCAGGACGTGCCACCCCAAGATATGCCACTTGGTATTAGTGATCATTTTGAGCTCAAGGCACTTGAAAAATAATACATGCAGAGAGATACGCTTCTCTGTACACCCTCATCTGCCTAGACAGAGCCTCCAATAGGAACTCAGTTATCATAAATCTCCTGCCCTGGAGTTCCATCTGTCAGAGGAGATTGACTCCAATCACAGGAAAGGAGACTAGAAGTGGATGCCACACCCAGGCAAACTTTGTTACAAACTATCACATCTCCCTCCGCCCATTTTGCTAAGGACCCATTCATCTTCCCTAAAAAGCACTCACTCACTCCCCACCTCCCCTATTCAGATGCCAGGTGAACTCTGAAATCTCACCGCATCTGGGGGGCATTTGCTTCTTTGTGTTCGACACCCCTGTGCACATAATATTGAAAACGAATAACTGTATATTCCTTTTCTCCTAGACCTAGACGAGGACAGTAGAAGGACAGTAGAAGGAAAGTCTTTTCTTCCCTACAACACCATGACTCTTTTCTGGCCTCAGGAACCTCATCTATAAAATTAAGATAACGTTTCCCTTGAGGAATTATCATACAAATTAGAGACACACGCCAACATGGATGAATCTAAAAGGGACTGTGATGAGAGAACACAGCCAGATTCAAAAGGCTACATACTTAACATTCTGGAAAGAGCAAAACCACAGGGGCAGAAAATAGGTCAGAGGTGAGAGGTGGGAGGAGGGGCAGGCACAAAGCGACACTAGAGAATTTGAGGAGGGTCGTGGCGCCACTGTTCTATATCTCGATTATATTAATGGCTGCATGACTGTATGTGTCAAAATTCACAGAATTGTACAGAAAAATGATAAATTTTATCGTATGTAAATTATACCTCAATACATCCGCTTTGAAAAGTAGGGGCAAAGTAAAAGCCACAGACACAATAATTCTCTTGTTCTAGCCTGCTGCCCAGGCTGGGGTCACAGCCTCTAAGACTGACCACTGACTCGGCTCTGCCTTAGGAAATGTGCCGTTTTGGGGCACACAGACTTAGCCCTGGGAAGAGTAGTATCAGGGCGACTCAAAGATGGCATCATGTTCTGGTCTTGGGTTTCCATCAGTGAACAGGGGAACATTAAGAGTCAGCCATTTTCATCTATCATTGGCCTCTATACAAATGCATGTATGTTTTTTACTCCAAACCAGCAAATATGATGCTGACACTACTATGGAGCAGTGCCTACAAACCAAACAGGTATGTTATATGTAAGCTGCTAAGAAACTACTGAGTTCGCCCTCCTTGTCACCAGCAAGATCAAGAGCTGGAATGTAAGTTTTTAATCGAATCAGAAAGTGAGAGAAAGTGGCAAAGGTGCCTGTTAATCTCGAAGTTTCCACAGCGATGGGGCCAGCCAGAAGCCTTCATTTCTATGGAAGCTACAAATGGCTAGTTTGGACAAAAGAACATGAAATCGGGGCAAGGAAAGGGTTGGCTACATTCTGAGCAAGACTGAATTCCAAGGTTGGTCAGTCCAAGGGCAGCTTGAGGACTCGGAAGGCGAAGCCTTGGGTTACCAAGCCCTGGCCAAAAGGATCTCGCCGTCTGGGGGGGCTGGTAAGAAGCCTGGATGTCCAACTTCTTTAGGTCTCAGGGATTCCAGAGAAATCCAGCAATGCTCATGTGGGTGGGCCAAGGCAAAAGCACAGGCAGGAGAAACTAGGGAGGGAAAGAATATGCCCAGCAGGAAGTGATTCCTGACACCCCGGAAACACATCCTCTGTAGGCTTCTCTCTCCACCAGACTACCGATCTGGCTATCGTAATAGGCTGTTTACCTGCTGTCCCCACGCTGGATTCCTCGTTAGGAGGACGGGTAGATGGAACTCATTATTGCATTAGCAGCTTCCAGCTGCGTGCCCAGCCCTTAGGGTAGCAACTACAACAGGAACAGCTTACCCTTATATAATAACTACTAATACATTGCACTTGGAGTGTATCACATGTTCTCTAAATTCTTTACACCTATTAATTTTTTTTAAGTTTATTTATTTTTGAGAGAGAGAGAGAGAAACACAGAGTGGGGGAAGGACAGAGAGAGAGGGAGACACAGAATCTAAAGCAGGCTCCAGGCTCTGAGCTGTCAGCACAGAGCCCAACGTACAGCTTGAACTCATGAACCGTGAGTTCATGACCTGAGCCGAAGTCAGATGCCCCACATCTATTAACTTTGAAAATTCTCAGCATTAATATTATATTTTATAGATAAGGAAATTAAGGCACAGAGAGTTCAAGATGCTTGTACTAGGCTATACCGCTGGTAAATGGCAGAGCTGGGCAGTCTGCTCCAGACTATATTTTTGTCCATATAATAATGTACTTGGTAAAGATCTGTTGACTGAACAGGGCCAAGGCCCTGTCCTCGCCTTCTTCTCTCAGATGCTTCTTCTCCATGGCCTCATCTATCTCTTCAGTCCCAGATACATCTCTGCAGCCTAGTCTCTCTCATCAGCCTGCTCCCATTATGAAAGACATTTCTGCCTTTAAATGTTTATGGTTTAGTCAAGAGACAGATACATAATCAATACCAGTAAATTGTTCATCTTACCAGTACCACCCTACCTCTCTTCCTCCTCCTCCTCCTTCTCCTCCTCCTCCTCCTCCCTCCCCCTCTCCCTCCCTCCCTCTCTCTCTCCTTACATGTGCACTCACATGAATCCCCAACATCCATCCCCTACCGCCTTCTCCTCAGCAGGATATAACTGACCGGAAGGGGTATGTCCTGCAATGAACCTACTGAACAGCTGAGTCAGTCACTCAACACCATTGTTTCTACTACCAGCCGGTCAGCACACAGAACAATTGGTAGGTAGCAGCACTTTCCCGCAGCACAAAACCTGGGACCTGCTCTACAATGAAGAGTCTCCATGGAGAGGCCACGGCTCTCGGTGCCGGAGTCCGCTGTCCACCTTGGAGTAAAATCTCTCTTCGTTTATCTGGAAGGATGGAGATGCGGGTGAGGGGCGATCCTGCCTGACTGCTTCCCACGAACATAGTCATTCACTGAATGTACTCTGCACAAGCACACAGAGCTCACAGCCAGCCCTTTTCAGTTGGGAACATATGTGCTGGAGAAATGGCAGATGAAGCCTCTGCCAGCATCTCTATTACCTGACTTAGTCTTTCCTAAATACAAAAAAATTTCCAGGATCACAAGCTTTTTGAGGAAAACCAATAGGTTAAAAGTGGAGAATGGAGGAGAAAACAAAACAAGAAACTCATTCAAAATAAATGCTAAAAAAGAAAACAATATGACTTTTGAGGAAACAGATTACTCAAGAAAAAAAGAAAAATTTTAAAGTTTTTAATAATATGATCAGATATTTGAGAAGCTGTTACATTAATGGAGTTTGAATAAGCTGCTAATAGAGAGGACACAGAATACAATTGATTGGAAATTAAGAATGTGATTTCTGCAATAAAAATGTAATAGGGGCTCGATGATAAAACTAAGGGAGCTGTCAAGAGCATGGGAAAACAGGGACACCTTCGTGGCTCATTTGTTTGGGTGTCTGATTCTTGATTTTGGGTCAGGTCATGATCTCAAAGTTCAGGTGTTCAAACCCCATGTCAGGCTCTGCACTGACAGTGCAGAGCCTGCTTGGGATTCTCTCTCTCTCTCTCTCTCTCTCTCTCTCTCTCTCTCTCTCTCTCTCTCCCCCTCTCCCTCTCTTTTTGCCCCTCCCCTTCTAAATAAACAAACAAACAAACAAACACACATTTACAAAATGGAACGAAAGAAAAAGTATACAAAATATGAGAGAAAAGATACAAAGCATCAAACCAGGCATCCAGGTGTTCAACATCCATCCCAGAAAAATTGAATCCAGTACACGAAAGGGGACAGAACTGAGAAATTAAAAAAATATAAATTTCCCATAGTCCCCCCCAAAACTTCACATCTTCAGAATCAAATGTGTTCCCTCAAAGCTGGAAGAAGAATGAAAAAAGATTCATACACAAATACATCAGCATAAAATTCCAGTAAGAATAGATACTCCTAAAGGCTGCCATTAAAAAAAAAAAAAAAGCACACATAAAATAGCTCAACTACAAAGGGACAAAAATTAGACTGACTGTAGACATTGTAGCATCAATATTGGAAAGTACAATATCATCTAGCAGCGCCTGGGAAGGATTGAGGAAATGACACGATGCCCACTGGCTTGGCCGTCCCAAGGGATGGATGGAGAGAGGCCACAGACGCAGGCAGACATTCAGGTCCTCCATGTAGACAGAAGGTACAATTACAGCCATGCACAGAGCACAGAGCAGCGGCACGCCCAGGCAGAGTGGAAACCCTCTGGCTTTCACATCTCCCTGATTGCTGCTGTATCACCTGGCTCAGGTGAGCATTCCATTCACGAAGCTCTGTTGTTCTGTTGGGGTGTGTGCGCTTAATGTTTATTTATTTTTGAGACAGAGAGAGACAGAGAAAGACAGACGGGGGTGGGTGGGAGAGTAGAGAAAGAGAGAGGGCGAGAATCCGAAGCGCAGAGCCCGACATGGGGTTTGAACTCAGGAACTGTGAGAACATGAGCAGAAACTGAGAGTCGGATTCTTAACCAACTGATCCTCCCAGGTGCCCCTGGTATGTGTTGCATCAAACCCTTATCCACACTCTGCCAGCCCAACAGGAGCAAGTAACTGATTACAACTGCAGCCTGTTCCAGAATGTTCACTGTGAGACAGGATGAATCCAAGGTTAGTCTCCCAAAGTCAGTCTCCCAGGCCTCCCTCGCCTCCAGCAGAAGAACATGTGAGGCCCCTTGAAGCCAGTTCCTGCTGCAGTCAGTCACCAGGGGGACTAAATTTATTTCAGAACCAAGAGAGGTCAAAGAGTTTATCATCCATAGTCTTGCTGAAAAAATAATGACTTGGGAATTGACTCAGAAATTGAAAAATGAAGCTAAAAAAGAAGAATTTAAGAACAATGTGGCTTGGAGATGTGCCTACAATAACAACAACAGAAAGAATGATTCCATGGAAACAATGAAAAGGTGAATTAGATGACAATTGTACAGGGAGTTTATAAAACAATTGGCCCAAATTAGAAATTGAAGTCAAAGGACTTCGAGATGACTATTGCCAAGAAAAAAAAAATGGATTTCGCTCAACAGATAGTATTAAAAACCTGGAAATATCCAGGAATTAAAAAGGCATTTATTTCTCTCAACAAGAAAGAAGGAAAGAATTAGAAACTCCAGGAAAAGCAAACAAGCAAATATGAGAAAAATCCCAGTGCAAAGACAGAGAGCAAACTAAAATGGCATGGTTTTGAGCAATGCTGGAACATGAGAGAATTTAATTGCTCCTTGGGCTCGAATATTCTTTGAACGGAGCAGGATTAGTGACATAGGATTTCACTGTATTTGGTTCTGCATAAGTGAAAAATACATAGCTATAATATTGATGGTGATGTTTTATTGTTTAGAGTCAATCTGTAGAGAAAACATGAGACTTAATTACAGGCACACCGAAGAATTTAAATGGCCAAACCTTGTAAAAATGATAGTCTGTAACTGACAAGGAAAAGTGGAAGATGTTGCATCAGCTCTGACGTGCCTGCTCCTCCGCAGTGACCATCTCACTGAAATTTGAGTATATTGTTCAGTTCACTCGACAGTTACCTACTACATGCTCTCCACATGCCATGCATTGCTCTGGGTCTCAAGAGATCACACTGAACAGTCTACAGTGCTGACGGGCAAGTTTCCTGTCCTTGGGGAGCTCACGGGACACTGTGGAGGGAGAGTGCAAGTGACCGAAAGTCGCCATCTTTGACAGTAGGCAGAATGAAAGACTCCTTGACAAGTATGGTAAAAGCCAAACAAAAATTAAAGTTAGAAATGATTAAAAGCGCTTGCCTCTAGAATGTAAGACTGGTTGTTGGGGCAATGGAGTTTAAAAATTGAGTCTTTTTACTTGACTCAATTTGTGCTACTTCAAATTTTTCTAAGTATAAGGGTTATTTTAATCATAATTTAAAAAACAACTATAATAATGCCACTTCTAACCAGTGCTATCAGGGTGGTTCACACTAAGTGTAAATGCTGCACAAAAGACCTGATGTCAGGGCTTCAGGATCCTGAATTTTGTGCAAAGGATGGGAAATGGTGCAGCTGGGAGCCATTTGCTTCAATATACACGGAGAAGATTCTGGTCCTATAATTGTGCATCTGGATATTTTAATAGTGGTATGACATAAAATAAGTTTCTAGAAATATACTGTGTTGCCCTTTCTGCTTTATTTATTGCTCAAGTTGACTTAATTTTTCAAGCAGTATATAAATTTTTTAAAAGGTGCTGTGAAAAACCGTTTAAGAAACTACATTCTTGGGGTGCCTGGGTGGCTCCATTGGTTAAGCAACCAGCTTTGGCTCAGGCAGAATCTCGCAGTTCATAAGTTTAAGCCCTGCATGGGGCTCTCTGTGGTCAGCTCAAGGCCCACCTCAGATCCTCTGTTCCCCCCTCCCCCTGCCCCTGACTCACTTGCTCTTCCTCTCTCTCTCTCTTTGAAAAGAAACATTTAAAAAAGTACATACCTGTCTATATACAAAAAACACAAGTTTGAGTAGTTCAACCTCTCTTCTAGCCCATATCTAATAGTATGTTGGGACCTAACCATGGTGGGCAACAATGATCCCCGACAAGGTGTGTCCAGAGGTCCATTTTGCCTGACGCCTTCCAATCCCTCTCGTCATTCTCTCCCAGACCACCTGCAGCTGCCCCTGCATAGCTCTAGAACTCTGTGAGAAGGAACAGTCACGGGGAAGAATGGCAGGTGGAAGGGGCTCCATTTCAGGATGGGGTGGGGCGAGAGAGAAGGAGGGGCACTGAGAAAGACCAGCTCTGATCTGGGAGGGACTCTGAGTGGGCATGAGGTGAGCCGTGAGGGGCAGAGCAGAATGGATCTTCCCCTAAGGCAGGAGAGGGGGAAGGAGCAGTGGGAGAGCTGGTGTGGAGTTTAGGGCAGTGAACAGAGCGGCTCCAAAGAGACTGGCGGGAAGGCCTGCAAGGAAGAGAGGTGGTGAAGAAGCGAGGGCAACACAGCCAAAGCTTTGTGGTGAGAGATGAACTGCTGTGGTGGTAGCAGGCATTGCTCAGTAAAGGTGGGAACCCCAGGGCCTGCCTGGGGAGGACAGGTGGTCTATCTTGAGGGGTTTGGGCTGCATGGTTCAGGATCCAAGCCCACCCAGGGACTCCATGACATAGAATGGAGAGTTTGTTTAATGAACCCAAAGTCATAAAGAATCTGAGCAATAAAGCATAAAAACTGCTCAAGGACTACTCCTGACCCAGTTGTCTGTTCTGTGCCCACTTCCCAGCAACCTCTGCTCTCATCCTTAGAGCAGGTGGATGTGAGCAGATATTTACGCCTCTACCTCCAGTCTGTCCTGGGATGTGAGTCTGGGTCACAGCTCCTGGACACTGAAGAAACACAGAGAGAGAATGTGTCTGTACCTGACCATCTGAATCAGAGCATTGTGCTTTCAGAAAACGGTGTTGCCTTACCCTGGCCTACGTTTTCAGGACTCCCGTTCATAACCCTGCCATCAAGGGTGGGGACAGCGGCCAAGCACTATTAATTCTAGACCTTTCATTAATCCCCTCTCCTGCAGGGCTCAAACACAAAGAGCCATGAGCCATTATTGCCTTCTTTCGGCTGTGTAGGAAGAAACATGACCGATTCCTTCCACCCTGAGCTTCCTGAGAGTCAGAATCACATGCCTTGGGCTTTGGAAACAGACTGACCCAGGCTTGAGTTCCAATGTCACCATTTTCTAGCTGGACAGCTTGCAAATTTTAACTCATCTAAGCTTTAATTTTTAAAAATTAACAACTCAATAATAATAATTATCTCCTTGTGTTATATGGAGAATTAAGTGAAATAATATGCATAAAGTACCTCATTCAGAATCTGGCACACTGTACTCATCTTTGTTTTCCCTTGTCTAGACACCGTTGGTGTCAAAAGTATCCTTGCATTTCTTAGTAGGAAAGTAGGATTGCAGGGTCCAGCTGCCTCCCATACCCATGAATCAGGTCCACCACCTCATCACTGCCCGCATGGTCTAGGGTAGGGTTTTGAGGCAGGCCCTCCCTCCTGTTTATATAAGCATGCTGCAAACAAGTGGCAGTCTCTGGTTCTTGTCACATCTGTCTTGAGTTGACATGCTCCCCAACTCTGTGTGGGGTATGTAGCTGGGTGTCCAATGCCCACTAAGACAGTGTTAAGGCAAGGTCTCAATCCAGTCCCTGGACCAGCTCCCCAGGGCTACTCCAGGCTCCCTCACCAACCCAGCAGAGCTTGCACAACAAAACCTCAATCCCAGCTTCTCCTTCTCTGAGCTCAGCCCATGTGGGCATGTGTCTCCTTCAGCTGCGGGAAAAACTCCCAGATGTGAGAGCAAATAAGTCTGCAGGACCGTTCTGCCCTCTTACTGGAGATCAGCATCCCAGAGTCAGAAAGACCTGGGCCCCCGATACAGCCAAGGTTCTGAGAAGCCTGCTTTTTCCTCTTTTCTTCTCTGTTGTTGTGATATTTATTTATTTTAGAGATCCCAGCCATTGAAAAACATACTTTCTATCAACAACACTGACAATTTCAACATAAGCTAGTGGTTTAGAAGACACTTGGATGTTACTAGGTGTGAATTCTGTACCACAATTTAACAGCTGTGGGACCTTGAGCCAGTTACTTTCATCTATCTTCTCATCCCAAACTGAAAACGATAGTATCTATAGCACATGTATTTCACCATTTGGTTGCAAGTGAAGAAATCTGACTCAGTGGTTTAAACAAAAAGAATAGTTTCTCTCACCAAGCAGGAGCTCCGAAAGTGGTGACTAATTGTGTTGTTTCAGCACCTCAATAACCTCTCTGATTCTTTCGGCCTTTATCTCATCCTTATTGCCTCTTGCTTACAAAACGGCTGTTGTGGCTCCAGATACCACATTTATATTCAAGGGACCTATATATTTCCTTTTAACAGGAAAATAGAAGGCCTCCCAGTAGTCCTTGTGCTGGACTTGTCTTTAGAGCCTACTAGCCAGAACTGGGACATATGGCAATTCATAGCAAGGGAGCCGGGAACATGGGGAATATTACCGGCTTAGACCAAACAGAATTCATATCTTGGGGTTGGGCACATTGCAGCTCAGGGGGAAAGAGTCAGGGTTTAGTTACTTAATGTGATTCTGTGATTTATTATAAGAAAGGTATCTTTGGCCTTTATCCCCATTTCTGGCACACAAATCAAAATCCTTGAAATTTCCTGTGTTGAGTTTATCATTCTTTGTTATGTTAATGAGGCAAGTTTTGGAAAAACGCTGTAGGATGGGGGCTGGTTGCCAATGGAGTTAACCTTTTAATTTTGATTCAAGACTTAGAACTTTCACTCCTCACCCCCCTCCCCCAACTCAGGGTAGGGGAGACAGGCTGGAGGTGGAATCAATTGCAATGGCCAATAATTTAATCAGGTATGCCTATGTAGTGAGGCTTCCATAAAAACCCAAGAGTACAGGTTCAGAGACTTTTCAGGTCGATGAACATGTGGAGATGTGGGGAGAGAGGAGTGCCTGGGGAGGACACGGAAGCCCTGTAGTCTTCTCACACACTTTGCTGTATGCATCTCTTCCATCTGGCTTTTCTGGAGTTATATCCTTTCATAATAACGTGGTAGTCTAGTGAGTAAAATGTTTCTCTGAGTTCTGTGAACCAATCTGGCAAATTAATTGAACCCAAGATGAGAGTCCTAGAAATCGCTGATTTATAGCCAGTTGGTCAGAAGCACAGGTAACCTGGCCATGTGACTGGCATCTGAAGTGGGGGGTGGGCTCATGATGAAGGGTAGCGGCTGGGACTGAACACTTAACCTGTGAGATCCAATACTATTTCCAGGCCGATGGTGATAGAGCGGAGTTGAATGTTGACACCCAGCAGGGAAATGCTGATGTGGGTAGCCCACATTGGAACGGAGTCTCAGAGTTTTTACGTAGTGGCAGCATGGTAGCCAATGAGGTTTATCTGAGGTGCCATTATTGCTAATTGAAATGGAGTCTCAGAAAATTTTCCCAAGTAAAAGGTAGGTATGGCTAAAGGGTGGGTAACCAGAGAAGTTTGATTTGACACAGGGTAGCAGTATTAAATTTAAGAATATTTGTAGGGGCACCTGGGCGGCTTAATTGGTTGAGCTTCTGTCTCTTGGTTTCAGCCTAGGTCATGATCTCATTGTTCATGGGTTCAAGCCCTTTGCTGGGCTTCATGCTAACAGTGTGGAGCCTGCTTGGGATTCTCTCTCTCTCCCTCTCTCTGTGCCTCTCCCTAGCTTGTTCTCTCTCTAAATAAAAACTTAAATATATATGTATATATGTATTTATATATATATGTATATATGTATTTATATATATATGTATATGTATATGTAAATTGCCAAAGTTGGCTGGTCATGCCCTATATAATTAAATATAGTGCTTAGAAAGTGATAAAGTTGATAGAACTCAACTGTACTGATTTCTGAGTGTCCCCCACTGCCACCAGCTTAGGACTTGTTCTCGTTCATTCTTTCGGGCACAAATATCAAGTATCAACTTTGTACCAGGTGCAAGGCCAGGCACAAGCAATAATCCTTCTCCCCGAGTCCCTGGGGTCCCCAGGCCTCAGAAATTGAATTCCCATGCCTTCTGTGCTCATGTTCCCCAGCTGGAACCTCAGGCCCCAAGCTCCTGCAGACCCGTGGCTCTGCCCCCCCCCCCCCCGACCCCGAACAAAGTCAGAAATCACAAGAATGGTTTCAGCTTAAGGGAAGCACAGTAATTTGTGTCACATCCACACCTTCCTTTTTGGATTTTGAGATCCCCTGAACATAAATGCGAATGAAGCAGACACCCAAAGAGCCAGCAGGGAACTCTTCACTAAGAACACGCTTTTTTGGGGGCACCAAACCAGGAACTTCCCCAGAATCTGTCAATTCCTTATCATTGCATTCAAATGTTTGCCAAGCATGGACTGTTCATAAGCAGACCTTCTCGGCTGGACCCCAAGAACACTTTTCAGGGCCCGTTCCAAAGCACATCCTCAGTTTCATCAGCAGCGAGGCCCTCAAAGCAGGCCTCACTAACCTCCATTAATAAAGGTGTTAGGTCCATAAAGCGGCTTTTCACAGTGCCAGGCGCTGTACTAGGAGCTTTATACACATTCTCCCATTTAACCTTAATGCACCGCCAAATGGGGACTCTTATCTCTAGTTTACAGTTGAGCAAACCAAGGCCCAGAAAGGGTAGTTTACCTAAGGTCACACAGAGAATTGATGGCAAAGCCACAGTTGAAACCGAGCCTCCAATTTCTAATCCCAAATACTGTCTCTGGGGCTATGTGGTCCTTCATTACACTCATTCTCGGGAATAATGTTCCTGCTCTGAATCTTTCTATGCTGAGTAAAAGTTTTCTAGAGAAAGATAGTATTACTTAAGCTACGAGTATGGATTTCAGTTGCCTATATTTTCTACAATTGTATTTATAGAAGTGATGGAATTGTATTAAGTGCCTTACTTGGACTACAATTACATTTTTCTTTCCCTTCCTATACCTCACCACCAGCATCACCATTTTGCTCTCCTTTTTGCCACAGAAGCTATCAGAGGTAGCATTAGAATGAGTTTGTCTACAGAATTGGGAAGAATCACTGAAGTGGTGTCAGAGTTAGTCCCAAGTCCTGGCCACCTCATCTCAACTCTCTCTACAAGAGGAGACCCTGCAAGTACCAAGGATACATCTGGCAGAATATTGTGCAGAGAGAGGTAAGAGTGAGGATGGAAAGTGTCAAATAGGCTGAAAAACAGCCTGCTTAAATCTGGTAAATATTAGGAGGAAGTGAAATGAAATCTATCCTGAAATGGAGATGAGGCAGACCCCTGTTTCCCTTTTCAGAGATTACAGAGCAACAGCAGGACCTCCCTTGGAGCCTGGGAGGGTTAGAGGGGCCAGGGCCACATGGAGAGAAGGAAGGGGACCAATTCACTGTGTCTTATGCTCGGCTGAACTGTTGGTCTGACCAAATTTCAAGCACGGCCTCCTTTCCCTTCCAGTGCATTAGGAAACTGAAGGGGCCCCTATCCCAGGTTATTCCTGAAAGGTTTCTGGAATTACACACTGCATGCCGTCTCATCCCATTGTACTTCATGGCAATGTTGTGTCAGAGGACCAGGGTTTACCTTAGTGTCAACACAGAACAGAAATTCCCAGCAGATATGCTAACACACTATAGCCTCACATGGAAGTTCGCTCTATCCTGAAATTTGAATCCAAGAGTTCTTGCAAAAAAAATTTGGTCCTGCTGCTCCTGCAGGTCCAAGTGTTCCTGGGACTGTCCTCCAGTCTTTCTGGAAATCAGGGACACATTGTGCCATCTTTGTTTCTTGTCAGGACAATGCCAGACCCTGCTGGTAACATCAGCTTTCTCTATGACAGATGGGTGGATTCTTGCTGTTCCCTCCTGGAGAAGGGAAGTGAAGGGGCAGATTCCTGAAGAGCAGGGGACTTTAGATAGAACCACAGTCACAAGCTGAGAATCCTCTTTTTAGGGAGTGTGGGAGGGAGGGGGCAGCGTACAGTGACTACCCATATTTTTAATTTGAAAGAGACTAAAATAAGTAGACATATGTGTTTAGGTGAAGTACAATGAACTGAGTGTCAAATGCAGAAAAGGAACAGGACAGTGGGTCATTCCATTATCAGTGATTCACTTATACATCATTCACTTCTCATCCATTCATTTATTCATTTCACATTCATGATTGTGTACCTGACATCGCCCTGGAGAGAAGGCAGAGAAAGACCCAAGGATGGGAGCGCAATACGCCTGATTTGCGGTAAGGGCTAAAGGAATCCGTGAAGGGTCCACCTTCTAGTTGCTATTTCCTCCTTTTCTCTCTCCTACGCACATCCTGCAAAGGTTTGATTTCTTATTATTTGCCTGAGCTTTTCTCATGCACTCTCCAGAGCTCTAGAAACACTATCTGGAGCACCACTGAAACAAAAATGATGAAACTGAGAAGAGACAACACTTATTAAGTACCTTTTGTATGTGAGGTAATGTTCTAAGCATTGAAAATAGATTACCTTATTTAAACATTATAAGAGCATGACAAGCTAGGTACTATTAATATGCTTTTCAGATAAGATACCTAAGGCATAAAGAAGTTCATCAATTTGTCAATGCCACACCCCCAAAGAGCAGGGAGAACTGGGGTGTGAAATGAGTAAATGAATGGATGAGAAGTGGATGACGGTATAAGGGAATCACTGACAGCAGAATGAACCACAGTCATGTTCCTTTTCTGTATTTGAGGCAGTTTAACTCCAAAGCTTCTATTCTTAGCCATTACACTATCTGTAAAATGAATGAAGTGTTTAACCTCAGAGAAAATTTGAAGTATATGTAGTTTTCTTTGCTGACTTGAGGGATATAATTTTAAACCTCCAATAGTGGTTGCTAGTGGAAGCTGTTGGCAGGAAGCCCGTTCGTGCCAAGCCCAGACATTACAGCCACTCTTGCAGCCAGGTTGTGTATTTAGTCCTCTCCCAGCAGGGAAAAGACAAATTTTACTGAGAAGGTGTCAAAGTCATACACTAATAAACCATCAGGCCAAGGTTCAAGCCTGTGCCTAGCACATGGTCTTCAACAAATATTTATTGAACAATGAATAAATAAATGCATAAATAAAATGAAAAGGCAAGCAAGCAAGCAGGCAGGTGGGCAGGGCTGTGTAGCCCAAGAGTTCATGTTTCATCCTCTGTACTGGTGGTTTTAAACTGTGTGCTACAAAGGCCTCAGGTAATGTGAGGAGGGGTGGTGAGTAGCTGCCTGTGAGACTGAGTTCCAGGCCTCCTATCCCTGCTCCAATCAGAGCATCTCTGCTTCTATATGTGTTAGGTATTAGAGGACAGGTGTCACCAAAAATAGTAAGGAGACCCAAGTATCTATCCCTCCACTAAACAAAACATTAAGCTGGCAAAAATGATCAGAATGAGGAATGTAATAAAAATTTTTGTGAAAACCAGAGAAATGCTTAATGAAGCAGCTGCTGCTAAATTTTTAGTAAGAGCATGTGGCCTTTTTCTTACCCACCTACAATCCCCACCCCCCATTCCTGATGGTTCAGTTTGCAGATGCCAGAGGGGCAATTCAATTTTTCTTATCAAAGAACTTCAGCTGTGCATTTTGACCTGCCTGTTGGTTCCCTGAGTCACTGGCTCAGAGGCTGCCTTGTTTTGACCCTTTTGGAATTTTTTCAAGGATGGACTGGTCTTCTGGGCAGCATTCATTGAAAGGATTTAAAGGCATTATACTACTGACAGTCACCTGGGACAAAGGATGTAGAATGGGACCAGCAACTGACATGCCAAAAACTTGGGAAAGAGGAACCTGAGGAGGAAGATATCTGAAGGTATAAGGGCTTGGAAGGGTCTCCAGATACGCCAGGGAATTTGGAGGCCATACACATGCCCAAGTCGGAATACATACTCAGAAAAAGAGTTAAGACAACTGTAGGTGGTCTGGCTAAGCACTGAAGGACTGTAGTTCAAAAACAATCTGCAAAGACTGCAAATACCACAAAGTATTTTCTGTTTTGTTTTCTTTTTGGTTCCAAACACTTATTTAAGAAGCATCTCTCAGGTTCCTAGCTGAATGCTGACATAATGGAAGGGAGACTTACATGACCACACATGGCAACAAATACACTGTGAGAAATCATTTGGAAAAGTCACCAAATAAGAAGGTGATTGTAACTCACAATAAGCAACAATAGCACATCATGAGAAGGGGAAAGCATATGATTTCTAGAGCGATGACTTCATAATGTTCAAAATGTCAAGTTTCCAACAAAAATTTAGGAGCATGCCAGAAACTATGATATATTCACAGGAAAAAGAAAATAAATTGACAGAAATTATCTCTGAGGAAGCCCAGGCAGATTATCTTGAAGATGCTCAAATGAACAATCTTGAAGATGCTCAAAGAACTAAAGAAACCAGGAGAATGATGTCTCAACAAATAAAGAATTTCAATCAATAACAAAAGAAATGAAATAAAACTTCTGGAGCTGGCAATTACAATAGCGTAAATGAAAAATTCACTAGGAACGTTCAACAGAAGATCTGACAGGCAGGAGAATCAGTAACTTGGAGATAGTTTCATTAAAATTAGCCAGTCTGAGGAGCATAAAGAAAAAGAAGAAAAGTAAATAGAGCTTAAGGGACATGTGGGATCATCATCAAAAGTACCAACATACACAGTCTGGGAATCTCAGAAGAGGAAAGAGAGAAAGAGGTAGAAAAAAATATTTGAAGAAATAATATCCCAAGAGTCCCAAATTGATAAAGACATGAATCTACACCTCCAAAAAGTTTCAATGAGCCTTAGGTGGGATACATTCAGAGGCATCCACACTGACACACATTGTTAATCAAATTGTTGAGAGACAAATAAAATCTTGAAAACAGCAACAAAGAAGCAACTAGTCATGTGCAAGGGATCCTCAATATAATTAACAGCTAGTTTCTCATCAGAAACCACAGAGGCCAGAGGACAATGGGGTGACATATTTAAAGTAGTGAGAAAAAGAAAGAAACCCTCTCACCCAATAATTCTATACCTGGCAAAAGTATCCCCCAAAATGAAAGAGAAATTAAGATATCAACAGATGAATATAAACTGGAGGCGTTTATTGCTAGTCAACCTGCCTTAGAGGGTACACCAAAGGGAGTCTTTCAGAATGAAATGAAAGGACACTAGACAGTAACTCAAAACCACATAAAGAAATGAAGAACATCAGCAAAGGTAACTACATAGGCAAATGAGAAAACCAGCATTATTGTATTTTTTGGTTTATAATTCCTCTTTCCTTTCCTATATGATTTAAAATGCAAATGCTAAGGATTTTGTTTCATTTTATGGAATCACTAACTTCTCCAAGTCTCCCCTCATGGTTTAAGAATTTCCTTTGCTTTTTTCCCCAGCTTCATTATTTTCCATAATTTTATCTTCTCTATCACCTATTCTCTCTTCTGCTTCTTCAATTCTCATTGTGACTGTATCCAATCAGTATTGCACCTCGGTTATAGCATTTTTTAACTTCAGCCTATTTTAGGTCCTTGATCTCTGCAGCAAGGGTTTCTCTGGTGTCTTCTGTACTTTTTATTCCCAAGCCCAGCTATTAGTCTTATGATTGTTTCTCTAAATTCTTGTTCATATATATTGCTTATATCTGTTTTGAGCAAGCTTCTAGCTGTGATTTCTTCTTGACCTTTCTTTTGGTGAAAATTCCTCTGTCTTGTCATTTGGGCTAAGTTTCTGTCCTTTTCATGTTATGAAAGCTTGTTATGTTTCCTGCATCTGAGAATACTGAAATATTAAAAAGGGCCAAACACTGTCCAGGGCCCAGCACATCGGGAGGTGTTTCTGGTGTATGCTGTGTACAGTCTGCTGTTGAGTTTTGACAGCTCTTTCCTACTGGTCAGTCCTCTGCAGAGTTCCTCCTTGCTTGCAGTCGGGAATGTTTAGACCTTCAACTAGCTGTGCTTTGATTTGTTTGTTGAAGTAAGCCTGGGAAAGGGGGGGGACAGTCTGATTCCCCTCAAAAAAGAGAAAAGGAAAGAGAACAAAAAAGGAGAATCAAACTATAAGGCCGATTCCACAGAAAAAGAAAAAGAAAAGAAAAACCTGATTCAAAAAAAAAAAAAAAGAGTAAATTAAAATGAGAAACTATGATACTGATTCCAAAAGAAAAAAAGGAAAGAAAGAAAATTAAGCCTATTTATACCAGAACATCAGGTATCATTTTGAAGGCTAGTATCAAAAATCTATAAAAAAAAAAAAAACTTCTCAAACTCAACACCCAGAGTACAAGTAATCCAGCGCAGAAATGAGCAGAAGACATGAATAGACACTTTTCCAAACAAGATCTCCAAATGGCTAACAGACACATGAAAAGGTGCTCAATGCCATTCATCATCAGGGAAATACAAATCAAAACCACAATGAGATACCACTTCACACCTGTCAGAATAGCTAAAATGAACAACTCGAAACAACAGATGTTGGTAAGGATGTGGAGAAAGGGGGAACCCTTTCTCACTGTTGGTGGGAATGCAAACTGATGCAGCCACTGCGGAAAACAGTATGGAGGTTCTTCAAAAAGTTAAAAATAGAACTACCCTATGATCCAATAATTTCACTACTAGGGATTTATCCAAAGGATACAAAAATGCTGATTCAAAGGGGCACATGCACCCCAATGTTTATAGCAGTGCTATCAACAATAACCAAACTATTGAGAGAGCCCAAATGTCCATCAAATGAAAAATGGATAAAGATGATGTAGTGTGTATACACACACACACACACACACACACACCACAAAATAGAATATATACTCAGCAATCAAGAAGAATTAATTCTTGTCATTTGCAATAATGTGGGTGGGACTGAGTATTATGCTAAGGAAAACAAGTCAGAAAAACATATATGATTTCAGTCATATGTGGAATTTAAGAAACAAAACAGATGAACGTAGGAGAAGGGAAGGAAAAATAAGAGAAAAACAGAGAGGGAGGAAAAGCATAAGAGACTCAAACACAGAGAACAAACTGAGGGTTGCTGAAGGGGAGGCCGGGCAGGGATGGGATGAATGGGTGATGGGCAGTAAGGAGGGAGTGTGTTAAGGATGAGCACTGGGCGTTGTATGTAAGTGATGCATCACTGGGTTCTACCCCTGAAAGCAATACTACACTGTATGTTAACTGACTTGAATTTTCTAAAAAAAAAAAAAAAAATACAAATTCATAAAATAATAAGTTTATGTTAATAGACACACAATGTATAAAGATGTAATTTGTGACAAAAACAAACATTAAGAGGGGTATGGACCTGTACAGGAGTGTTTTTTGTAGGTTATTAAAGTTAAGCTGGTATCAATTCAAACTACATTGTTAGAACTTTAGGATGTTAACTGTAATCTCCAGGGTAATCATTTAGAAAATAACTTTTAAAATATACCCCCCCAAAATGAGAGGAAATCAGAATGGCACACAAGAAAAAAATGAAAGAAGAATTTAGAGGTTTCCTGGCTTATTCTGCCAAAAGATGCAAGGATTTGGCTTTCACTGGAATCTGACATGTAGCCCCTGGGCAAAATGAGGCTACTCTGAACAGAAATTCAGCCCACACAAGACTTTTAAGCAAAAATACAAATGTGAAGCATTATCTAAGTAATAGGCATGGTTCAGGAACTTGATATGGTCTGAGCACCTTCCCCACGGCTGCTGGTTGCTGCATAGCAGCTCAGGACTTCCCTCCGTGTGATCAGAGCACTCCTGCTGTGACCTTGGTGGTTATAGCACACACGAGGGCTGCTATGGTCAAATATGTTTGAAAATTCCGGGTGAAGAGGAGTTCAAGAAAGGTCTTTATTGCAGGACACCTTGTTGTCATACATCATGCAGGTACAATGTTTTATGAAAGAATCTGTCATTTTGGAGACTGGATATTCAGGGAACACCCTTTAGGAAAGAGTTAAACATAGTATGTAGGCTTTTTATACTCCATGTTCTTCGGGACCTTAGATCGGGTGATGGCAATTAGGGTTCTGTGTAATCACCTGACATACCTGGTCCAGTGCCTGAACAGGCCCTTAATATTTTGCAGACTTTATTATAAGGTTTAAGTGCCAAGTAATAATTCAACACTCTTTTTCATATTTAACGTAAAACAAGAGAACACAGATTTTGAAGCTAGATAGACCTAGACTCAAATCCTTATTTATTCCTCACCACTAATCTTGCATTAATAAATTCTACCAAACACGTGCACATCAACATCTAGCTTAGTGTTACTGAATCACAGGGAATACTAACCCAGACAAGCTGACATACAAAACTGACTCTCACAGTCTACTCTAGTCAGCTTGGCACATGTACACATCTTAAACCACACTTAATCTCCAAGTTAAGGCAATTAAGTCATACTTCCACATGACACAGTTATCCCATATACAACCAGTAATAGGCTAATCCATTCCCCCAGGAGGATTAAGATCCTTGGTGATATTTACTCTTCTCCTTTGATGTTCTATAATTTAAATACTGTGATATAAAGTTAACTATTATGGAGTACTTGGGTGGCTCAGTTGGTTAAGTGTCTGACTTCAGCTCAGGTCATAATCTTTCAGTTTGGGAGTTTGAGCCCCACATGGGGCTCTCTGCTGTCAGCACAGAGCCTGCTTTGAATCCTCTGTCCCCCTCTATCTCTGCTCCTCCCCTGCCTGTGCTCTCTCCTCTTTCTCAAAATAAATAAATTTTAAATAAATAAAGTTAACTATTACTAATCCATCTTAGGTTAGATGATAAGGAGGTAAGACCTTAAATGTCTTGTATAACCTGGGTGAGGTCATCTGTAAAATGGGTTTATAATACCAATGCAGGGTTATTGCTCATTCATTCAGCAATCACTTGTATTAATCAGTACAAACTGTGTAGTATACAGTATTGAACTGGACACAGTTTTTGCCCCTGATTAGCACATAAGGCCATGAGATGAGGTCTATTAAGAGTTTGCCACAGGGCCTAGACCAGAGTAACGCTTGAGAAACCTTATTTGACTTCCCTTTCCTCCACGAATGGGGAAGGCACAGTTCTCAGAATAACCAGTGGTAGATTAGGTCTCTTCACTCCACCCAAAGGGACCATTCATCCTGCAGTAGAAAACCCAGGAAACTTCTGAATCCAAACAAACCATCATGCCATGCAATTTGAAGGAGACAGAAAATTTCCACATTTTTGTGGATATGTGCAGTGCTTTGTGTTTAAGGACAATACAGTGAGATGACTCAGTGGTTCTTCTTAACCCCTAGTGTCCATAGCAACCAGACATTCCACAGGGTTGGTTAGGAAAAAACACAAAACAACAACAACAAAACCAGAACCATCAACTCATTATGAGGAGACATTTAGCAAATTAAAATCTAGTTTTGTAAGCTAAAGTATTTGAATATTCATAATCATTAACATTTTTCCAGAGAATTAAGTCTTAAGTAAACATAATACATTCAAGAGCTCCTCATAATGTTCTATCATAGTGGTTTATAATAGAGGTCATGGAAGAATCACCAAATTCACTTTTCTAGAAATGACAGCTGCTTAATCATTGCATTACCAGAAGGCAATTTACCCACAGTCTCTTGCAAAATTGATTTTTCCCATCTTTACCTTGTCATTTGTAGGCACAAGGGAATAGGAGTCAAATGTTTGCCAACTTCAAATGATTCACTTTCTACCACTTTCTTTCCACAAACAACAAAACACGATGGACCTTCAATCCTTCTGTGCATTGTCTCAGATATTTTCAATGTACGACCAAGACCAAGACATAAAGACTAACACAAATCTAGTTTATACTTGTATGTGTATATTTCTTTTAGTCTGTGAAATATAAGCTGATCCAATTCCATTCTTTCAGCTTGAAATTGTGTACATGCCTTAGAGCAAAGCAATTCACCAGCCACATTTGCCAAAGTTCATTGTTAACAGAGCTGTAGGGAGTCAAGAAGAGGAGCCAGATGAGACCTCCAAAGCATAAGTCACTTATTAATAAGAGATGAATGAGGGACAGATCAACCATAAAAAAGGTGGACATCCATAAGCTTGTACACCACATGCACATAACTCTTATAACTCTAATCATAAAAACTCTGTGGCTTCCTAGAATTTGTCCTGGTATGCTTCTTAGTAAAAATGAATCATGAAAGAGACTCCTTCTTATCAAAAAGAATTACTTGTTCATTCAGTGAACACCTAGTGAGTGTCTACCCTGTACCAGGCACTCAGTGACAGCTGTGAAACTGACACAGTCTCCCCTGGTCCAGGAGCTTTCAGACCAGTAGGGGACATGTAAGTTGGCAGGCAATTCCAGGCGAGTTTGGCATCATAATTGAGATCACCCACGGGTTGTGAGAGCACCAGGAGGGACACCTAACTTAGACTTGGACTTCCTTAAATGTGGACTGCTCCAATCTGAGACCTAAATATAATGTGTCTGAGAAGAGGCAGTAAGAGTTTTGAGGAGAGGGGCAAGGTCCCAAGGAAAAGGGACAGCATGTGTGAAGGCCTGGAGCAAGACTGGCCACAGAATGTGGAAAGCATTAAAGACAGTTCAGTTTAGCTGGTTCTTGGAACTCCTGTCTCTTTCTCTTCCAGGAAGGATAGGGTTGTGGTTACAATTTTAAGGCTAAAACCAGAAAAGAGGCCCGAGGAGAGTATTCAAAACAAGACTTACATGGCAGGTGGAGGATATGGAGCCTACCAAGGAGACAGAAGGAACAAGCTGAGATGTTGGGGGAAACCAGGGCAAAGCAGAGCCCTGGGGATTAAGGAAGAGATGAGTTTTAAGAAGGCAAGAGGGATTCTGCTGGTCGAAGGAAGCTGAGAGGTCATCTATGATATGGAATGACCCTTCCCATTGGGTAGAAAATATTGGAGGCTGCTAGTGTGGCTTCTGTGGGATGGTGAGTGGAAGCTGAATAGCAGTGGTTCAGAAATGATTGTGAGGTGACACAAAGAAGCCACAGTGACATTCACAGGACTTTTAGGAAGCAAGGCTTAGAAGAGAGACTGGTTTGTAGCTAGGGTGAAACTTCGGGTCAAGAGATATTCAGGGGGAGGGATGTTGGGAGGATTGAAAGAGACCATGTATTGATCTCAGCTGCACATTTTAAAACTGCAAACCTTAATTATTTCTTAAAACCTATTTCCCAGATGCCCAGCAGCACCCTGGTTTGAACATCACAATGAGACACTGGCACTGGGGAAAATGTGTTCAAGAGAGAAGAATCTAGCAGCCTAAGAAGAAAAATGAGTAGGAGAGTAAAGACATTTGTCCTTTGTAACATACCTTTTTTCTAGCTCTGATTTTCAGTTAATCACTTGCTGGTGGGACTTTGATGTTCTTCTATCTCAACCTACTTGGACTCCCTTCAACACTTGACAGGATTCACACTCATTTCCTTTTGTTGTGGTTAAACCTAGAAAGTGGTCTCTTCACGTGATGATGAAACGGCCCAGCATTAACACACTGAGATCTCACAGAACTCATCAGAAACTGCAGATGTCCCCCATGTGGAAGTCAGAGGGTGAGGAAGACCATTGAAGGGGGAGGGAAGGCAGAGCGGGGGAGAAAGGGAGAGAGAGACATTGGTGAGGAGAGAGGATAGGGAACAGATAATGAGAAGTCATTTTAAACTCCAGGTGAGGATGGAATAAAGGAAGGGAGGGAAGAGGAAAGGGCAAGGAGAGGAGGTAGATCAGATTAACCTAGGGAAGCATGTGAATTAAAACAGTGTGGGTAGTTTTATTCTATGCAGGCATTTTCTGCTCATTTGCTCAGCAAACACGTGTTGACCAGCCACTCTGGGCCAGGCACTGTGTTTGGCACTGTGAGCACTCCTGTGGTAAACTCCACGGCAGTGACAAGCAGAAGACCCCAAGCAAACAATTCACCAGTCCGGGAGGGGGGGAACCACACAAGTTTCCTGAGAAGCCATCTGTCCTCTGAGCTCAGGAGCCAGCAGGAGTTACTGGCCACAGAGAACAAGGAGGCAGAGGAGAGCACTGGGCAGTTAGGGATGTGAGGGGTGAGGACCGCCTGCAGGGCAGGTGAGAGAGGGGACCACGGTTAGCATGGGAAGGTAAATAGGGCCCAAATTCAATAGGATTCTTGTGACATGTTAAGGATTTAGGAATCAATTTAAGCCTAGAAGGGTTTTAAACATGGGAGCAGCTTAATCTTTACCTTCTTTTTTTAAAAAAATAAGTTTATTTAGTGTGTGTGTGTGTGTGAGAGAGAAAGAGAGAGAGAGAGAGAGAGAGAGAGAGAGAGAGAGAGAGAGAGAACGAACGAACGAACACCACCAGGGCAGGGGCAGAGGGGCAGAGAGAGAAGGCAAAAGAGAATCTCAAGCAGCCAAGCAGGCTCCGAGATATCAGTACGGAACTGGACACAGGGCTCAAACTCATGAACAGTGAGATCATGACCTGAGCCGAAGTCAAGAGTCAGGCACTTAACCAACTGAACCACCCAGGTGCCCCTAATCATGTTTACATTTTAAGAAGATCATTCTGAAGGGGAAAAAAAACTGCAGGCAAATACTGAACCTGCAGTATGGTCAATGATAAGGTTGCACAAATTATTTAGAAGGAAGTATACGAATGTTGTGACTTACTTTGGAATGCGGGACAAAAAGGAAGACTGATGGATGACAAGAAGGCTGGAAGGCCAGCTAGATGTGGGACAAATATAGTGAAAGGGTAACAGTAAAATCGAGGTGGAGGGTATATGGGGGTTCATTGTAAAATTCTCTCAACTTTCATTATGTTTGAAAACTTTCATAATAAAATATTGGGAAATTAGATCATTCTGGCTGCTGCTTGGATAAAGGTTTTGGAAGGGGGCCAGGGAGCCAGGTGGTTGCAGTAATTGAGGCAAGACATGGTCAAACACCAGAAATCAGGGAGAAACAGGAACAAAAGAATTTGAATTGAAGAGATCCTTTGTTGGGGGTGGGGGCGGTAATTGGGTGACTCAGTCTCTCTCTCAGTCTCTCTCTCTCTCTCAGTCTCTCTCTCTCTCTCAGTCTCTCTCTCTCTCTCAGTCTCTCTCTCTCTCTCAGTCTCTCTCTCTCTCAGTCTCCCCCTTCCCCTGATCATGCTCTTGCTTTCTCTCTCTTTTTTTTTAATTAAAAGAAATTTAAAAAGAGATACTTAGGAAGTTAAATCAATAGTTTGAGGATGGAAAGTATGTGGAGGGAAGGAGGGCTAGAGATAAACAACAAACCTGCCTTACCCACAAACCAATTAAGAGTTGAGTCAAAGATGGCCAACAGATTTTTGGGGTGAAAAGGAGGACTCATAAGGTTCATTAAGAACTCTGAATTACCAATGTCCCCCTCAACTGGCCTCTGACTTTAGATTCTCACCAGAAAATTGCCGGTATGAATTCTCTGGCTTCTTAGCTCTCAGAAGTCAGTGGGGCTGGGCACCTTGGGCGACCTCACGAGCAGGGGGAGGGCTGGAGCAGGGGGAGAGCTGGAGAGTGACTACTGCCCTGCGTGTGCTGTGGCCTGCTGGGGGCTGGGCCGTCCTGCCCAGCTCTCCCTCCCCTCAGATCTCTGAGAGCCACTTTCCGAGAGCAGCTCTGCTCTCGTCAATCTAAGTGTTCTGTTTTGTTTCTTTAGAGCAAAATTGTTTGGGGTCAGCAGCCTCAAATGGCTTCATCCACAGCCAGCTTTAATTTAGCAGCTTTCAGTTACAAAACAGATTTCTCTGGAAGACTCAATCACAATAAAGCAAAAATGAGTTTTCCTCAAGGGCTGCTCACTGCCTCTTTGCTGGAGCAGATGTTAGCCTGATGTTTCTGAGAGGCAGCCTCCATAATCCCTCCCCTCCCCTGCACCTGCGCAGACTGTAATTTTAGCTCATTTCCTACAGCCTTGTCCTAAAGACTGTTGGCCAGCCCCTCCTCGTCCTCCTTCCCTCCACGTGAAGGATGTTTATCAGAGGACCTATTTTCCATTTCCATAATTACTTCTGTGCTTCATTTCTGGATTCTTGTCCCTGTCACATCCACAGTCCTGGGAAACTCACTGTTAAACCCCAACACGCTTTCCCCATCAAGGCTTACTGCCCGGGAGTGTTCGTTAGAACGTGAACAGGACAGACCTGACTGCTCTGCCCCTGCTGAGTGGATGCCGGTGGAAAGACGCTGCAGAAATGCAGTTACTATTTGGTATTGGACCCTAAAAGGGGGACCACTGACTCTGCTTAAGGCAAGGACTTGGGAGGCTGGGCCAGTAACCATTACTGTTCCCAAATAAAGCTGGCACATGCCTCCCAACACACAATCTGATTACGGCATTTGACTTTTTAAAAAGCAGACTTCACCTGGATGGCACCTCTCCCTTCAGACTTGGAGGTTGCCCCCATCAGCTGGTCCTTAGGCATTAGGTATGGGGTGTTGACCTGAGTTCAGATCCTAGGTCTCCCCCTCCCCAGCTGAGCCTCAGACTCCCCACAGCTAAATCAAGGAGGGCATTCAGCTTGGGCGTTGTTTCTAAGGGTGAATCATACCATATAGCAAAGACCCCAGACTAGCGCCTGGGTCCTTTGTGATTCTCAGTCCTCAGTGGCTGTGATTACCAGGGTGTGGAGGACTCCACTTTCCGGCATGATGACTGATTCATGCGTGCACATCAACGACGTAGCTGAGCGATACAGACTGGGCTTTTGTTTCCCTCAATTATAAAAATGCTTTCATTGTTTTCATTTCCTATGTATGGTCACTTTGACTGCTTGTCCCTTGGAGAGGGGACTGGGTTCAAAAAACAGGCAAGGAGAAGGGCTCCTTTTCCAGTATTTTCCTTATCTTTGGGACTCTTCCAAAAGTTCTGTCCAAGCTTCCCAGCTTCTCCTTGTTGAGAAGGACTTTCTTGTGAACATTATCACTACTGAGGACACTCAGAGACTATTTCACAGGACAGGGGTCTCCGCATGCTAAGGGATACTGCTCCAGGGGTTGTAGAGGGACTTTTTTGGTTTTGTTGGTTTTGGCTTTGGTCACACATTTAAATTCTTGGGTCTCCAAAGCCCCACTTTATCTCTGGGTCACTGTGCTGCCATGTCTGTTCTCAAGCAGGAACCTTAGTTCCTGGGGGCTGACAGAGGTCACTGCTACTCAAGCCACCAGGGGGTACCTGAACTGACAAAGGGGCAGGTAGAGCTGCGGACCAGGGCAAGAAACACTGCACAGGATAAAGGAAAAGAATTAAAGTTGTTAAGACTTACTCTGGGTCAGGCACGATGCCAAGTCCTTTTGGTGTATTTTCTCTTTCGCTGCTTTCTGCCAGCACTCCTCCCCTCTCTGCAGATAGGAAAACTTAGAGAGTTTGCCACTTTCTCCAGGTCATCCATCTGGCAAGGAGCAGAGCCAAGAGCGGAAGTCAGCAACTGACCAGAGCCCGGGATCCTACCTCCTACCTGGTCTCTGCTTCTCTGAGAAAGTGAAAGCCTTGCACTCCAACCTCAGAAGGCCTTTTAACCTCGGTGAGATGGATGTGTTTAACTGGAGCCACCTGGAGCTCTGTATTTGCACCTGGACTGGTAGGAAGTGGAGTGGGTGATAAATGGGCAAGATGGCAGCCTCCAATCTCTGGAGGTGGGAGCGAGCAGCTCCTTCTTTGAAAGTAAGTATGAAGAGAGCGCTAGGAGGGGCAGCATCTTACTTCTAGTCCGCTGATGCACCCAATTCTTTAATGATACTTGGATGGCTGCAGCTGTGCCTGAGACTGGAGGGGGGCGGAGAGCCACAGATTTGAACTTGAGGGTGGGCTTGGAAGGTGGGATGAGGTCCCTATCCCCAGCCTGCTTGGTGCTCTAAACTCAGGTGAGACCAGAGGTTTTCAGTTTCACTTTGATGGGTCCATGGTCCCTCCTACAAGGTCTGAAGGACTGTGGAAGCCAAAGGCACCTGGGGGGGGGGTAGGGGGGGGAAGACTGAGGGAGCTTGGTTTCCCAAGCACTGGGCATTTAAGACAGGGTGCTCTTCTGCCTCTCTCCTTTTTGTCTCTTGTTGCCTTCTCTCACATTACCAGTACTGCCCAGAACAGAGTGGGAAACACAGTGCTCAACAAGGAAAAGTCAGCCTCCTCACTGCTGTGGTGAAGACCTGACTTTGGGTGTGCAAGACTGGCACATCTGACTGGGCGTGCTCCCTGGCTCAGAGGTGCCCACAAGGCTGCTAGGTGCCCAGGCTCCTGCTCTGGAGGGTTGGAGATGGGTTGGGGCTGGTGGAGGCAGAGGGGCTGCCATCAGGGCTGGCCCTCGATGGTGTAAGGATTGCACTTGTCACACTACCAAATCCCACCATGCCCTCTGTCCGCTGTAAAATCTGTTTATTTGCTCTGTTCCTTACCCAGAATTAAAGCTCTGAATTCCCGGCCCATATGTCGCAGACTTGGAAAGTCTGCCTTGGAAGGGGAGGGACCAAGAAAAGCTCCCCCATAGAGCAGGCTAGAGCCATTCCGCTCAACCCTGCCTTACCTCAGGGCTGGTCTCTTCCTGATATTTCATTTATGTGTCTGCATCCATTGAGGTTGGGTGTCAGAACTCTCAGGTTTGTTCCACCTGCCCTGACATTTTATGATGCTGCCTCACATAAAGGTCCTAGGAGTAGCCAGAGTGTCCTGGTCACTTGAGGGAGACTTGAACCCCATACTCACTCCCTGGGACAGTAGAAGGAATGGAGCAGGTGTCCTGTCTCTCGCACAAGCAAGTGGGTCTCCTCTTTGCAGCAGGCCATGGAACGGTGGTGGCAGCTCCTGTTAGGGCTGTGGACAGTGGCACCCATCTGGGCCGGGGACAAACTGCTCAATGTCTGCATGAACACCAAACACCACAAGCAGAAGCCTGGCCCGGAAGACAAGCTCTATGAAGAGGTACAAACGCCAAACCTTGCTTGGGGATGGGACTGAGGCTGCTTCAGCAGATCAGGGAAGGGGCACCAATGCCAAGATGGTTTCTGAACCACCGCCAGCCCTGACTCATTTGGTTCCTTACATTGGGATTTGGGGAAAGACCACTGGAGGGACACTTTGGCCTTTTGAGATCGTAACTGTTGAGTGCTTCCATGTTCCAATCTCTGAGCTGCCCGGCCACTTGGGAAGCAGGGGCAGATGGAGATCTGAGAGGACCATCACTCATTCAGCATACATTCAAACAAATAAGGTCCTCCTTCTTAAGCCATCCTAGCCATAGGCGGGGAGACCTATGACTCAAATGACCCCTCCCTAGGTCCCTAAAGACAACTGACAGGAACACAGGAGGAGTTATGGAGCCTTTTTTTTTTTTTTAACCTATGAGCTCTTCTCAGCTCTGGTGCCCTCCCACCCAGTGCAGCCCCACATTTCCCTGGGTCTCCTGGGCTTCCTCTGCTGCCCATGAAAAGCTGAGATCCTGGAAATCCTGTTTCTAGGGAACTGCAGCAGCCTATGGCACGAAGATCAGTGTGCAGGTGCCCTTTGGCTATGAATATTGACATATTATCAGCATTTCTTCTAGATGGACATTGCTGGCCTGAAGACATCCCATTTGCCCAAGCCTCTTTCCAAGGCACATTTTTACCTCTCTGCCCTGGACGCTCCTAAATCTCCTGCCTCTTATCCAACCCCCTGGCTTTTGCTTCTTCCTCCACCTTCAGTGCATCCCCTGGAAGGACAATGCCTGCTGCACGGCCAGCACAAGCTGGGAAGCCCACCTCGATGTGTCCCTGCTTTACAACTTCAGCTTGATTCACTGCGGGTTGATGATGCCAGGCTGTGAGAAGCACTTCAACCAGGCTGTCTGCTTCTATGAGTGCTCCCCAAACCTGGGGCCTTGGATCCGGAAGGTCAGAAGACTGGGCTGGGGAGGCAGGAGGCACATCCACACAGGGCCCTGTTACTAAGAGCCTGAGCTCCATGGGGCCAGCAGGAGCAGGACATGCTGTCCCCCTATGGACCAGTGCAGAGTCAGAGGCCAGGTTCAGGAAAAAAGTGGAGAGAAAGCCACCTCTGGCCCTGGAGAGCAGCAGAGGGAAGCACAGATGAGAACTTTAGGATAAGGGACTACAGTAAAACCTTGGTTTGCAAGCATAGTTCATTCTGGAAACATGCTTGCCATCCAAAGCAGTTGTATATCAAAGTAGGGAATTTCAACAACCATTTTCTCAGTTTCGATCATGTGACATGAATGTCACATACTACTCGTAATGCAAGACATCACTCATTTATCAAGTTAAATTTATTAGAAAAGTTTACTTGTCTTGTGAAACACTTGCAGAACAAGTTACTCACAATCCAAGGTTTTACTACAATTGAATCCCACCTTCTGTATGTTGGAAGCTGTGTAGCCTGGGCCAAACTATTTAGCCTCTTAGCCTCACTGTTCTCTTTTCTTTTCTTTTCTTTTCTTTTCTTTTCTTTTCTTTTCTTTTCTTTTCTTTCTCTCTCTCTCTCTCTCTCTTTCTCTCTTTCTCTCTTTCTCTCTTTCTCTCTTTCTCTCTTTCTCTCTTTCTCTCTCTCTTTCTCTCTCTCTTTCTCTCTTTCTCTCTTTCTCTCTTTCTCTCTCTTTCCTTTCCTTTCCTTTCCTTTCCTTTCCTTTCCTTTCCTTTCCTTTTCTTTTCTTTTTTTTCTTTTCTTTTCTTTTCTTTTCTTTTCTTTTCTTTCGAGGAGGGGAGGGGCAGAGAGAGAATCCCAAATAGGCTCCGTGCTGTCAGCACAGAGCCCAATGCAGGGCTCTATCCCAGGAACCATAAGATCATGACCTGAGCCAAAATCAAGAGTCAGACACAGAACTGACTGAGCCACCCAGGTGCCCCTCGCTGTGCTCATCTGTAAAGGAATGCTTACAGACTTCCTCAGAGAATATCTTCCCATGGTAACTGGTGGAATACCCTTGTAGCTACTGATCATCTTTAAATCCTTGCTATTAGCATTCTTGTCTCTCTCTATACCTGCACCCAGATGGACTTGAGTGGTCCCGGAGAGAGAATTCTGGATGTACCACTCTGCCAGGAGGACTGTGAAGAGTGGTGGGAAGACTGTCGCACATCTTACACTTGCAAGTCCAACTGGCACAGCGACTGGGACTGGAGTCGGGGTGAGTGGTGCTTGATGGGGCCCCTGCCTCGTGGCAAGCACGAGCTCCCTATGCTTCCCTAGGGCAAAGGATGGGGAAGTGAGGGTGGGAGTCTGAGGAGGTAAGTGTGTGTCTTGATCCCCCTTCCTCCCCCAGGGAAGAACCGCTGCCCTCGAAGGGCCGTCTGCCATCCTTTCCCCCATTATTTCCCCACCCCAGCTGACCTGTGCGAGAAGATTTGGAACAACTCCTTCAAGGCAAGCCCTGAGCGCAGGAACAGTGGGCTGTGCCTGCAGAAATGGTTTGAGCCTGCCCAGGACAACCCCAATGTGGCTGTGGCCCGCCACTTTGCCAGCACTGCCCCACCCTGGGAAATCTCCTACACTCCCCTGGCCTTCACTCTGTTCCTGTCATTCCTATCTTAAAAGCCCCTTCTCCTTCCCACATTCCTGTGCCCCCCCACCCCCCACCCCCCTAGCCATGGGTCAAGCTAACCATGGTAGCCTCCTTTCTTGGGTCCCTCCTTAAATGGCGCAGTGCAGGCCAGGGATTTGGTGGGATGCTGAGGCTGCAGGAGCCAGTCCTGAGCCATGAACATACAGTGCTAGGCCCCCTCCACTGTTCTTTTCTGCTTTCTATGCCTGGAAGGCAGCCAGGGCTGGGAGAGTCAAAGTCACCTGCTCCCTCCTGCCTTTAAGGCTCGCCAGGGACAGGGAAGTCAGAGGTGGGACTCCAAGCCGATCTTACCCAGTGCCCCTTCCCTGGTAGAACTATGGTGCTCCCAATAAAACAGCAGCTGCCCTTTCTCTCTGTGGGACCCACTCTGTCCTAGCTCTATGGTCAGGGAGTCAAGCTGCCCAAAGAGGAAGCCAGTTTGCTGCACTGAAGTCTCAAAAATGGTTGCTACTTAACTAATAATGATTAGCTGCTTAATAGCTGCTTGGCCCTGTCCTTCTGTCCTTGCAACACCTCCTGGTGGGAGGCTCTCCACCTCCTTTGCTTTCAGGAAGCAGTGCACCACAGAAAAGACCCAGGGCCAGGGTAAGGACCACCCAGACCACTGTCTTTATTTTGGATACTGCTGGGAGCCACACCGGCCTTGCTGGATGACACAGTCACAATAAGGAAATGACAGACGTTGCACGGCTCCTGTCATGAGAGGCGGAACTGGCATCCCCTTCTGCTACTACTGCCCATGTGAAATTAAGCCTGTTGCTGTTGATTAGGCCTTACAATGTTCCAAATCAGACCGATATTCCCCACACAGTTACCCCATAAGAAAAGGCATATTCCTGCCCCTGCATAAGGGATTTTAGATCAAAGTGCTGCAGATGTTTGCTAAAGGCTCTTCTAATGAGCTTGCAAACCCAAAACATAAGGGGGGCTAAGAACACAAGAGTCACAATTAACTCTGGCCCAGAGAGAAAGAGCCTAACTTACAGATAAGAAACAGACAAGGACCAGACATCAGTTGCTGCATATATTTTTGCTATTGAAGTCCAAATACCCTCCCTTGTACTGACTTCAGCTATGAAGATGGATAAGAAACTAGAAACCCAGGTGCAAGGTCAACACACAGGGCCCCCATTATGCTTACATCAAAAGAAGGGCTTTCTCTAGCAACTTGTTAACATGCATTCTTTCTCTTGTGGTTTATGAGCTACATAAAATAACTCCCAGCCTATCTTTCTACAGTTTAACCTATGTTTTAGTTTTAGCATTACTAACTTAAATAATATGTATATTATCCTGTTTTTTACTAAAAACATCTTGTTATTCTCTTAACTGTAAAGTTTACCTTACTGTAAGTGCATTACATGATTTAGTTATAAGATGCTAATTAAAAACAAAGTCATAATTATTGGCCAAAACCCAACCCGTACAAAATAAGATAGGTTTGTTGCTTTCTTAACCTTGGGGACTGATGCCAAAAATAAATTCTACAAAAGTACTTCTGTAACATTTGTCTCTGTACACCTTTGATGATTAAAACACCTTATCACTAAGAGTTAAGAACTGTAAACAATTTCTATTTTCTGATGTCGTATTATTGCTTAACCAATAAAAAAGGACACAAAAGCAGACTGAACAGAGATGTCTGCCTGGTGACCAAGAAAGAAACGTGCAGCTCTCTCATCTCTCTCTCTCTCACTGACACCGTCCATCCTTCAGGGGACCCTGGACCTGCTGGAGCCTGACTCTGGCAGGATACCAAGGCTGAAGCCACCACCTCCACTGTTTTAGGAGTTTCCTGTTCTGATGAACCCCAGAATCATAACATGCTACTCTGGAATTTCAAAAGCCAGAGATCTAATCCAGTTTTTTCCACTTTCTATGTGACTTTTGACAAGTTTATTTAAGACTGTCTATGTTTACCTCTCCCCTGAGAGGAAAGAGGGAGTTGGACCCCATGATTTTAACTTACAGAAAGAAGAAGGGAAAAGCCAATGCAAGGGTGCCTGAGTGGCTTAGTCGGGTAAGCATCAGACTCTGGATTTTGGCTCAGGTCCTGAAATCATGGTTCGTGGGATCAAGCTCCATGTCAGGCTCTGTACTGACTGTGTGGAGCCTGCTTGGGGTTTCTCTCTCTCCATCTCTCTCTGCCCATCCCCTTCTTACTCACCATCTCTCAAAATGTATTAAATAACTAAACTTATAAAAAAAAAAGCCAATGCTATTGTTTGTTGGGATCTAGTCTGTGCCAGCCCCTAAAGAATAAGACAGAAAAGTCAGAACCAAACTCGAGAAGGGGCACCAGGGCAGCCTTCAGATCCTCTCTGTAAGTGCACTGGCAGCCAAACTGACCACTTAGAACCTTCTGGAGCCTGAAGCCCAGCAACTTCTCAGCATAGATGGTACCTTCCCTACAACCTTTTTTTTTGACAGAGGGATTCTAATAGGTCTGTGTCTGAGGTAGTTGGCTTTTCTGACAATTACCCATTCTCACCAGACACCAGCAAGCCTTGCTGGTCAATTAAACTCTATCTCCTTTCCTCCCACACCTCCCCTGAACGTGCTCCTTCGCTGAGCAGAACCTGTTACAGGTAGGGCACTCGTGATCTAAAACCAATGGGGACGGCTCTAAGTGAAGTGCTCAGAGTCTGGAGTAAGAGACTGATGCTAGCAGTGGAGACAAAGCACTTCACTGGAGGTCTGCAAGAACAGGGTCTGGGGGGGGGGGCGGTTCTCACAAAGTGGGTGATGTCTGAGCCTCAGTGAAAAGGGTCATTTCATTAAGAACAGGAACTAAAAGGGGTGCCTATGTGCCTCAGTGAGCCTCTGATTTTGGTTTGGGTCAGGTCATGGTCTCCTGGTTCGTGGGTTCAAGCCCTGCGTTGGGCTCTCCATGGACAGCTCAGAGTCTAGAGCCTGTTTCGGAGTCTGTGTTTCTCTCTCTCTCTCTCAAAACTAAATAAGCATTAAAAAAAAACCCAGAGGAAAAAACGCTAAATGAAAATCAGGGAGTCCCTAAAGCACTCAACTATCTGAAGCAGGAATTTCACTTGCTCTAAAATGAGTCCATAAATTGTGTTTTCAAAAACACATATTAAGTTTCTTAAGAATCGAGGACTGGGAGCACCTGGGTGGCTCCATTGGTTAAGCGTCCAACTCTGTCTCCAGTCATTTCATGGTTTGTGAGCTCGAGCCCGCATCAGCTCTCCCTGTCAGCATGGAGCCTGCTTTGGATCCTGTTTCCCTCTCTGTCCTCCCTTGCTCACTCTCTCAAAAATGAATAAACATCTAAAGAAAAAAACTGAAGACTGAATGAAGTGTCTGAGGGTTACGTATGTGGTAATAAAACTGAGAGTTTAATGACTTTTTTTTAACGTTTATTCATTTCTGAGAGACAGAGTACAAGCAGCTGAGGGGCAGAGAGAAGGAGAGACCCAGAATCTGAAGCAGGTCAGTACAGAGCACAAGGCAGGCTCGAACCCACAAACCATGAGATCATGAACTGAGCTGAAGTTGGGTGCTTAACCAATGGAGCCACCCAGGTACCCCAAATTTGATGACTTCTTAAAAAGGATTTTTAGGTTAAAATATAAAAATAAATTATGGTTAAAACTGAGACAACCAAAACAGGACTAGTCCTGGAAACCCGAATAACTGTTACTATATATTGATCCCTTACTCTTTGCCTGGGGCTCTGCTAAGCTCCTAACATGTATTAGCTGATCTGATGGTTCTGAAAAAGAGCCACTTTCATACCCATCTTTCTTTCTCTTTCTTTCTTTCTTTCAATGCTTATTTGTTTTAGAGAGAGGAAGAGACAGAATATGAGCAGGGGAGGGGCAGAGAGAGAGAAAAACACAAAATCCAAAGCAGGGTCCAGGTTCTGAGCTGTCAGCACAGAGCCCGGGTGGGCTCAAACCCATGAACTGTAAGATCATGACCTGAGCTGAAATCGGATGCTCAACTGACTGAGCCACGCAGGTGCCCCCTATCTTTCAAATTAAGTCAGATATATGTGGGTTTGAAACCCGGGAAGTCTGACCCTGCAATCTCCGTTCATGAGGCTGATACAGAATACCTTGGCAAGTGGGGCTGGAGCAAATATAAGGAGTAGAGGGGGAGGGAGAGGGGCAGGTTATGGGCAGGAAATGGAGATGAAGCTTTCTCCCCATAAGTGGTTAAAGGAGTAATGGTTTTCAGTAGTGGAAAGGAATGATCAGATTTGCAGTTAACTGCTTTAATCAGAGTGATCTATGCATGTGGCTAAAACACAGGTCAAAGGATCTCTAACACAGAACAACAGAGCCCCAGCCATCTAGCCCCTGGGCACCCACTTTTGAACCATTTCTGAATCTAAAGCTATGAAAAAGTTACAAAAGGTGGATTATCTTTTCTGCCACACAGGCTACATTTGTGCTCTCTGTTCGGTTAGTTTCTTAATCCTCCAATCTTTTTAATTTTGGAATTTCACTTTTAATTTCCAGATTTTTTTATTCCCTTGTTGTTCATAGCCTGCTGTTTTTGGTTTTATGGATGTAATATCTTCTCTCACTGCAGATCTAATTAGAATTTTTTAAAGTCTTTTTTCTAGTATCTGAATGACCTATTTCCTCCAAAGGCAATCTGTTCTGTTTATCTTCATCTTCCCCTGTAAGCTGTTGGTTCTCTCTGTGTCTGGTGACCTTGGCTTTGTATCCATATTTAAGAATGACAGGCTGTGTTGATTTTTCTAGCTACCTGCTTTAGGTGTCCTGTAGTTGTATCTGTGGCTCTTCTTGCCCCTGAATAGCAAAGCTGATGGGGAGCTCTGGGTAGTGGGGGAAGGCTTATTGGCTAGCAGACTCCCTCCTAATGTGGAAGTAAGTGAGAGCAAGCAAGTCCATTTGGTCAGAGCTTGCTGTGACAAGGGAGTCAGTCACCATCACTGGTGAGTTCTGACTGAGACCCAAAAGCAGGCAGAGATAAAACTTTAAAGTGGAAAGCTTCAGGTATGTCCTAATTGAGGCTGTTGGCATGGGGAAGCTGTAGGCAGACTAACTAGAAGTGGGGCATCCTATGTGGTTGGTTAATAAAGTGTATTTGGTTTTCTCTGGTTGATCCTCCTTTGGAAGCAGGGATAAAAATCAGGAGAGCTGCCAGTCATTAATCAAGTCCTGCCTGTTGGGGCCAGTTGTTAAATGGATAATTGGTTGGCTTCCTGGCCTGTTGTTAGAACAGCAGCCTAACTTCCTGTAACTTTAATTAGATAGTAGGTTGGCTTTCTGGGCTGATTATTGCTGATAATGAGCTAAAACTCTCTATACACCCAGCCATGGCCCATTTATATATGTAGTCTCTCAAGACTGAGTTGGCAGGAGTTATACTGGAGTGCAGACCCCTCAAATACCAGAATAAAGACGGTTCTCTTTGGGATGTCAATACCATGTATTTCTTGATGCATGAAATTTCAGGATTATCCAGGATTTAACATTTTAGGGAAGAACCCCTCCAGGGGTTAAAGCTGGCTCCATTCTCAGCATCCCATGATGCCGGGATGACGCCCTGAGCCAAAATCGAGAGCTGAACACTCAACCAACTGAGCCACCAGGTGCCTCTAACTTCTTAATATTTATTGTGATCTCTTGTTCACTGATGGTGTCCTTTACACTCTTTAGTAAAGGAACACTTAGAAATAAACACTTTTGTGAGATTCCAGTAATTCATTCTGCCTCTGTAATAAGAAACTGCAGATTTACAAAGAGACGTCATTGTTATATAAGGAGAAGATTAAAAGAGGGCCAAACTGGAGACAAAGAGGCTGAGAACAATGTACAGGATGAAATTTATAGAAGGGGAATGACATAAGAAATGCATATGAGAGAAACTTAATCGTATTATTATTTTTTCTGGTGTTAACTTATGTAATGTTAATTAATTAAGAAATAGCTACTATTATTATCCAGAATTTACATATGAACAAATGGAGCCAAAGAGAGATCAAGAAACTTGTCTAAGTTTACAGTTAGTGGCAGGTACGAATCCAGGCAACTTACTTCCAGAATCCATACATTAACCATTAAATTCCATTGACAATGTATAAGACAGATAAGGTAGCTATTTTAAAGGAGTAGGCCCCCTAAGGAACATTTTAAGGATTGAGGTGCATGTTTTTAGGATAAATGAAAAGTGTTACTGGAGGTTCAAGGCGGGGTGGCTGACCCATGGCATAAACACAAAGATTGACCTTGGTAAGAGGTGAGATACTTTTTTTCACTGAGACAGAAGAGAGAAAATATGAAAAAGTGACTTCAGAATTAAAATATTTAAAATATAAACCACTGACTCAATTAATATTAAGTCTTTGCTATCTGCTGGGAGTTTAGAAACCCAGACCACTGGACTATTTGGAGCATTCTGGCCAAAGCATGGAGCCTGGGCCAGCTGCTCCTCACGGCTAGCTTTCCAAATTTACAGCCCAGGCAGTTTGTCTATCTCAGCCATGTGGTTAGTACAAAATTTCCAGAGGATTAATATCTACCCAAGGGTGAGATTCAAAATCCTGAAAGAGGATTATTTTCAGGGTCAGGACATTTTATGAATAAAGTGGCTAAGAGTTAGTACCAGCTACAAAAATAAAAACCCAAAAAACTTTCATTCATCCTGGCCTTTTCACAGCTCTGCATTGTGTCTGCAGGGACAGGGGCTATTTCTGATCCCAAAATAGCTTCTGATTCTGAAGCTGCTGGTCTGGGGTCCTTTGTCTTTTGCTTCACAGAAGAAAGCTCTAGCACTTAGCAGGCTCTGATTATTTCAAATTCAAATTGAGCTTTAAAAGAAAGTAGTTTTCCCTGGGGTGGATCCTGATGCCTTAGCAGAGAACCCCAAAAAGCTGAGTCATAGGGATGCCTAGGTAGCTCAGTCTGTTAAGTGTCTGACTCTTGATTTCAGCTCAGGTCATGATCTCACAGCTTGTGGTTCAAGCCCCATATCAGGCTCTTTGCTGACAGTGCAGCACTTACTTGGGATTCTCTCTCTCTCTCCCTTTCTCTCTCTGCCCCTTCCTCATACTCTAAATAAATAAATAAATAAACAAACAAACATAAAATCTGGATCATAGATGGGAACAAAAAAAGACAATGGGAAGGGGAACTTTTCTCCCCAAAGGCTAGGTTTAGAGTTTAACCTCTATGGACATAAGCCAAATGTGGTTTTTGGCCCTCTAAGATCATCAAAATAGCCACAGCAAGACATCAAATAATATATGTTGCTATGTTTTCATTATTAAGAGGTAATTAATATCACCCAGTTCTTAACCCATTAGCCTTGGTTCCTCTAGGTAGACTCAGAGGTGGTATAGAAATATTTGTCTTAAACACAACTTAACTTTAAAAATAACTGAAAAACTGATGATGTGTGAATGTAATGAGTGAGATGGGGTAAATATTTTTATAATTTTGGTGAGAAGAACTTTCCCAATCCAAGAGCTATAAAGGATGAATAAAGTTATTATCATTTTTAAAACCACAATAGAAAAGAAAGGGAAAGGGATTTTTAAAAATACTGTAAACAAACGTTAAAGACAAATAAGAAATAGAGGGAAATACCTACAACACACATATGTATAGATGTTAATATTTTAAATACAATAAGAATTTTTAAAAATCAATATAAAAATATAACCACTCTAATTGAAATATGGGCAAATGAGTTGTATAAGTAATTCACATTTAGAATAAAATCTAAACTCCTTATAGGAGTTGACAGGCCTCCTTTGGTCTTCTAGATTCCACAGATCTGTCACTGCCTACCTCTCTGGCCTTAGCTCCTGACTTTCTCTCCTGCTTACTATTCTCTAGCTACATGGGATTTCTTCTAGTCCTCAAATAGACTAAACTCCTTCCTGCCTCAGAATATTTGCACCTGCTATTTCCTATTCCTCTGATCATTTCGCCCTATATCTTTGCATACCTAGGCCTTTCCCATAATTGGGTATTCAAATAGCACATATTTGGGAAAGCCTTCTACAATTACCTAATATACACTGTGTTCCATCATCTTGTCTTATTTTTGTATAGCTTGTATCACCATCTGAAATTGTGTGTGTGTGTGTGCTTTCTTTCTCCCACTGTCATTTGAAGGCAAACTCCCTGAAAGGAGAGCCCCCTATCTCTGTCTGTCACACTATCCCTAGCATAAAGAATGCTTCCTGGTGCAGAGCAAGTGCTATGTACAATAGGAGCTAAAATGACTAAACCAATTAATGAAGAAAGATTAGGACACATGATCAATTAACATGAACAAAGGTTTGATTCCATAGGTAATCAAAGTAATGCAAATTAAAGCAATAGAAACTTTTATAACCATTTAGATTGACAATAATTAAAAAGAATATGATACTGTCTGCTGATGGAAATGTAAATTGGTTGACATTTTATGGATGGTAAACTGGTAAAATTTATCACAGTTTAAAATTTTAAATCTTTTGAGTCACAATTCTATGTCTATGAAGAGTCCTAAGAAAAGGTCACTTCTGCTTCAGACCCAAATGATAAACCCTTAGATCCAAGAAGTCAATGAATCTCCAGCACAAGAAACATGAAGATAACACCAAAAAAATAAATAAATAAATAAAATTGCTCAAAATCTTGGATAAAGAGAGAATCTTAAAACAGCCAGGGAAATAAAAGATTAAATATATTCAGAGGAACAAAATTAAGGGTGACAGCATATTTCTTATGGTAAACAATGCAAGCGAGATGATAGTGGAGCAGCATCTTCGAAGTGCTGAAAGAAACTGTCAACCTATAATTCTATACTTGGGAAAAGTATCTGTTTAGGGCTGAATTGTGCCCCCCCCCCCCACCACAAGTTTGTATGTTGAAATCCTAACTTCCCAGTAGCTCTGAATGTCACTGTATTTGGAGATAGGGCTTCTAAGAGGTAATTAAGATAAAATAAGGTCATATGTGTGAGCCCTAATCCAATATGACTGGCATTCTTGTAATACCTTATAACAAGAGATTAAAGAGGTGCCTAGGCAGTTCAGTCTATCAAGTGTCCAACTCTTGATATTGGCTCAGGTCACGATTTTCCAGTTCATGAGATGGAGCTCTGCTTGGGATTTTCTCTCTCTTGCTCTGACATTCCCCTGCTAGCATGTGCAATCTCTCTCTCTATCTCTCTCTCTCTCTCTCTCTCTCAAAATAAAAAAATAAGCTTAAAAAAAATAAGAGATTAGGACACAGATGCAGTCTGAAAGCTAACCATGTGAGAACATACAAGACAGCCATCTACAAGCCAAACAGAAAAGCTTTAGAAGAAATATAATCTGTGAATACTTTGATCTGTAATTTTTGGCCTCCAGACTCAGAGAAAATAAATTTCTTTTGTTTAAGAAACCACTCTGGGTATTTTGTTACGGCAACCCTAGAAAACTAATATGATATATTTTTAAAATGAAGACAAAATACTTTTACAAATTATTTTTTAGGAAAGTCTGAAAGAAATCATTACTAGCAGACCCACACAACAAAATACGTTAAATAGGGAGAAGAAAATGATAGATCAAAATATAGATCTTCACAAAGGAGTGAGGAACATTGAAAAGATTTGCTACATGAGTAGATATGTAAGAGCTTTAAAAATTACTTCAATCTCTTGAAAATATTATAGAGTGGTGGAGAAATGGAGGTATGTTATTGTAAGGTTCTTATACCATGGTGAAGTGGTATAATATGACTTCAATGATTCTGAACCCAATTTCAATGTGTTTGTGTAGATTTCCTCCCATATCACTAAGAAATTCTACAATACCAGCTGGATGTCCTATAATTCAACTCAATTCTGACACTGTCTACCTGGAGATAGTCCTACAAGACTATACCCCAACATACACACATTTGAGATGCCATTCACAAGCCCATGTTATCAACTGGCCACAGATTGGAGCTTCCAATGATTCCCTCTTTCAGTTCAATGAATTTGCTATCATGGCTTACAGGATTCAGAGAAATATTTACTTACCAGATTACTGGCTTATCATAAAAGAATATAACTTAGGAACATCTGGATGGAAGAAATGCATAAGGCAAGGATTGGAGAAAGGGTGAAGAGTTTCCTTACCACTCTCCCTGAATCTCTGTGTTCGTTCACCAACCTGGAAATTCTCCAAACCCCATCTTTTTGTTTGTTTGTTTGCTTTAATGGGAATTTCATTACATAGGCATGATTAATTAAATCACTGGCCATTGGTGACATAATTCAATCTCCAGCCCCTCTCCCCTCCTTGGAAGTAAGGTGGTGAGACTGAAAGTTCCAACATCTAATAACCTGGGTGACTCAACTGGCAACCAGCCTGTATTTGTAGATGACTTTGGGGCTTTCTAAAAGTCAACCTAATTAACGTAACAAAAAATCTTTATCACTCTCATGCTCAGGAAATTCCAAGGGTTTTAGGAGCTCTGTGTCAGAAAAGGGAGTGAAACCAACTATATATTTCTTTTTTTATACAACAATTAAACTTTAATTGAAGTTAACTTCAATTAGACTTAATATCAATTGAAGTAACCTGATCTTATTAAATAACACTTTGAAAGTTCTTAATTCTGATTTTTATATCATATTATATATTCAAGCATAGAAAAAACTCAAAAATGACTTTAATAACTTAACAAAATAATACAAAAATCATTTTAAACCTTTGAGTTATTGTCAATAACTTTCTTCTCTCATAAACTGTGTATGTTTTCATTATGGTAGACATAAAAAAATTAAGAATTCAAAAAAACATACCTCATTTTAGAGCTAGCTGAATAATTTCACAAAGGTTTAATAATTCCTACTCATTATATCAAGGCATATGGGAATATATGTAATGAACAGTTCTAGACATCTAAATTCCTTCAACTTTGCTCCATCCAAATATTCTTAGTTCATTGACCTTCGTTTTCCCTGATGGTTATAGACTTCCTTTCTTTCTCAACTAAAGAGCTTTCCCAGGGCTAACTTTTCTAGCTTGTGTTTTTAATCATATTCTTTTTTTAAGCTGTTGTTAGCCTTCAAAAAGTTCAAACCTCCCATAGTTTAAACCAAAAATCAATTATTACTATTACCACCACCAATACTACCATTAATAATAAGTCTACACCCCCATTTTTCCTTTGCCCTTAAAGGCAGTACTCTCAAAGCCAGCTCCTTATTTAGGATATCTTTCTACCTGGAATATCTTCTGCCACTCATCAAGGCTCATTCTAAATATAACCTACTCTCTTATTTGTTCATATATTCTTTCATAAAGGATGGTCACACTAATTATAGCAACCTAAAAATGCATGTTTAGCTCATTTGTTTGTCCTTTTCCATTTTTTTAAATTTAGATTTTAGGGGCACCTGGGTGGCTCAGTTAAGCATCCGACTTTGCCTCAGGTCATGATCTCATGGCTCATGAGTTCAAGCCCAACTTTGGGCTTTGTACTGACAGCTCAGAGTCTGGAACCTGCTTCAGATTCTGTGTCTACCTCTCTCTGCCCTTCCTCCTCCTCCTTTCTCTCTCTCTCAAAAAAAAAAAAAAAACATTAAAAATTTGAAAAAATAAAATAAAAATTTAATTTTAGTTAGTTAACATGCAGTGCAATATTGGCTTTAGGAATAGAATTCAGTGATTCATCACTTACACGCAACACCCAGTGCTCATCACAAGTACCCTCCATAGTACTCATCACCTATCTAGCCCATCTCTCACCCACCTCCCTCCATCAGCCAATAGTTTGTTCTCTATTACTTAAAGTCTCTTGTGGTTTGTTTCCCTCTCGTCTCTTTTTCGCCTCCATTTCCATATGTTCACCTGTTTTGTTCTTAAATTCCTCATATGATGGAAAACATATGGTATTTCTCTTTCTCTGATTGAGTTATTTTGCTTAGCATAATACATTCTAGCTCCATCCACATTATTGCAAATGGCAAGGTTTCATTCTTTCTGATGGCTGAATAATATTCAATTGTGTATATATGCCATGTCTTCTTTATCCATTCATCAGTCGATGGACATTTGGGCTTTCTCCATAGTTTGGCTATTGTTGATAATGCTGCAATACACATTGGGGTGAGGTACCCCTTTGAATCTGTATTTTTGTATCCTTTGGGTAAATACATAATAGTGCAATTGCTGGATCAAAGGGTAGTTCTATTTTTAACTTTTGAAGAACCTCCATACTGGTTTCCAGAGTGGCTACATCAGTTTGCATTCCCACCAACAGTGCAAGAGTGTTCCCCTTTCTCCACATCCTTGCCAACACCTGTTGTTTCTTGTGTTGTTGATTTTAGCCATTCTGACAGGTATGAGATGGTATCTCATTGTGGTTTTGATTTGTATCTCCCTGGTAATTAGTGATATTGAGCATCTTTTCATGTGTTGGCCATCTTGATGTCTTCTCTGGACAAGACCAACTATATATTTCTTATTTAAAAATCACAATATCACAGACTTGAAGGTAAGCTGTGATAAGTTAAATATATATAATACAAACACTAAAACAACCACCAAAATAACACAAAAAGAATTCTACTTATTTACAAAGTAAATAAATGGGGTCATAAAAAATAATCCAAAATAAGGCACAAAAAGGGACAAAAGAAACAAAGTACAGATGGGACAAATAGAAAACACTTAGTAAGATGGTAGACTTAAATCTCATCACATCACTAATACATTAAATATAAATGACCAAACACTCCAGTTGAAAGGCAGAGGTTGTCTAGCATTGATTAAAAAAAAAGAAAGAAGACCCAATCATATACAAGAAATATACTTCAAATGTAAATACACAAATAAATAAAAGGTAAAAGAAAGATGTATTATGTTAATGCTATGCAAAAGAAATCTGTATTGATATATTAACATCAGACAAAGCAGATTTCACAGCAGAGTATTCTCAGGGACAAAGAAATTTATTTTTTAATGGTAAAGGTTTAATTCATCATGAGAACATAATAAACCATACAAATGCTTGTATACAGAATAACAGAGCTATAAAACACATTAAGCAAAAGCTGATAGAACTGCAAGAAGTAGACAAATTCATAACCTTAGTCAAAAATGTCAATCCCTTATCTCAATAATTATTTCAACATGTAGATAGAAAATGAATAAAGTTATAGAAGACTTGAAGACATTGAGAAGTCTCAATATATTTAAAAGAATTATTAATACCAGGTTTAGTCTTAGATCACAATAGAATTAAATTGGACATCAGTTATGATCTCTGGAAAAATTCCAAATATTAGGAAACTAACTGATGCATTTTTAAATCATGGATCAAATAAGAAATCAAAAGGGAAATGATACATTATTTTAAACTGAATGAAAATAAATACAACATACTAAAAATTTATCAGGTGCTGGTAAAGCAATACCTAGGAAGATATTCATAACACCAAATATCTATAATAGAAAACAATAAAAGTCTCAAATCAATGACTTCAGCTTCCACATTAAGAAATTATTTTTTAAAAGATCAAAGTGAACTTGAAGTAAGGAGAAGAAAGGAAATAATAAAGAGAAAATGCAGAGATCAATGAAGTAGAAAAGAGAAGAACAATAGAGAAAAATTAATGAAATGAAAAACTGATTCTTCCAGATGATCAATAAAATTGAAATTCTTTAGCCAGATTGATAAGGAGGAAAAAAAGAAATACACAACTTGCCAGTATCAGGAATGAGAGAAGTAACATCACTCTAGAGTCTAAAGATATTGAAAGCATAATAAAGGACTACTATAAACAACCTTATGCTAGTAAGTTCAACAAGTTAGACTAAATAAATTCCTTAAAAGACACAAACTATCAAGAAGACACATAACATGAGAAGAAATAGATAATCTAAGTAGTCTTTTATCTATTAGAGAAATAAATTTATAGTTAAAAAACATTCCCATAAAGAAAACTCTAGGTCCAAATGGCTTGGTTGATGAATCATACCAAACATTTAAAGACACCATACCACCTCTATACAAACTCTTTCAGAAATTTAAAGAAAAAAATATTTTCAAACATATCCATTTTGTTACTATTTTATTTTAGAGAAAGAGAGTGTGTGCAAGTGGTAGAGAGGGGCAAAGGGAGAGAGAGAATCCTAAGCAGTGTGGAGACTGATGCAAAGCTCAATCAGACGATCTTGGGATTGTGACCTGATCTGAAATCAAGAGTCAGATCTTTAACTGACTGAGCAATCCATGTACCCCAAAACATCCATTTGACTTAATAATATATTATGTATAATTCTAATTAATACCCTCTAATTAACACATTACATGTACATGGAGAAAATAGAGCTCTGAAGAAACAACAAAGAAAAGTGGAGCTTGATGAAGGACAAAGAAATAGAAGAACCCAAGCAAAGAGCCCTGCTACAAAGGAGAGAAGAGGGTGCTTGTAAGGGAGAATCCCCTCCCAGATGCTTTCAACAACCCAGGAGCAAGAAGCATTGCCTATGTTTCATTAAGGTTATACTAATATTTCCAGAGCACTACTGAAGAAAGGTTGTAGCCAAAAGCAATGTTTCATTCTACATCAGCATCTACTACCAGTTGCTGAGGATCACCCATATGCTGGGTTCTATGCTGGAAATCTCTGAGTAATATTTCTTCCTATCCTTACAACCACCCTCTGTTTTAGGAACACCATCAAGTACAGCACACTCCTGCCAGGGTTCTGAGTTTCATCATCAGTCAGGAGAAGCACAAGAAGAAATAATGGAAGGCAAAGAAACCATGAGAAGAATCATGTTAGATAAATCTAACCTGATGCAACCCATATAGCAAGTTCCTCCTTTCTTTCTTCCACAAATGATATCTCTAATCACCTTCCTTGAAGGGAGAAGTAGACAGCAGTGAGAGGTGGGGGACAGGGACAGAATCCATCTTACTGTGTCTCCAATTGGGCCATCATTCTCAGGGCATATCCTCATCACTTTGTGGTCTATAACAAAGTTGTTTCCTCAGCCTAGTAGATGCGCTCTAGTAATAACTCCTTTTCTGTATTCCCACCTTCCTTCCATTGAATTCTGATGAAAAGTTAGGCCAACCTTTATTGCCAAATCCACATGAGGTTGGAGAGGAATGATGAAAAAAATCAATATCTTGTCCCTGATCCAACTTCAGTTCCTTGAATAAAAGAATAAAGCTTTATTATCCAGAACTTCAAAATATATGCCAATTCCCAACTTTTCCTTTTCTACTCATAGTCCTTTCTCTTTTAACCCTCAAATACCCCTGTCTGACTCTCCCTTCAGAATAACCAATCCTTGGTACCCTTGTTGGACATTAGAATTCCATAACTGCAGGCATTTGATGAGTGACAATGGCTTTATCTTATTTAGCAGAACTGGTCTTACATCTTCTGACTCTGCTAGGAAGTAAGGAAGTGGGAGAGGAAGCTTTGGGGCAGTGGAATGTTGGAAAGATAGAAAAATAGGGGGGCACTTTTCCACTCTGAGTTGCAGCTACTTTTTCCCTCAAAGGCATCTGAAATGAAACATATTTTACCACAATGAGGAGTCATTTCCTTCTTCAGACTTTCCTATTCCCCCAGTAGGAGAAATTAGAGAAGTTCAAATTCCTTCTTTTAGACTATGTCTAGAAAACAGTAACACAAGCTATGGATAGAAACTGCCCCTTTCCACCCTGGTTAGAGCTGTTCCACATCTTTCTCTCACTGTCTGTCAATTAGAGCTCCATAACTTCATTTTGAACCCATGTTTCTCTTTTGAGTACTGGAGTGAAAAAGAAAGGGGAGTGTTGGTTCATTCTAGCAATGCCCCTCAATTTGGATAAATTAAAGGCTCCAGTTCAGAAGCAATTAATCACAAGATAATCTACAGTGAATGCTAACAAATAGAGTGGAGAAAAAGGGAGAAGGCAACTGGTTATTAGCCTCCTTTATTACTGCACCTACTGTTTATGCAGGAACATTTAGAACATCTTGGTCCTATATACAAAAATAAACTCAAAATGGCTGAAGGACCTGAATGTGAGACAGGAAACCATCAAAACCCTTGAGGAGAAAGTAGGAAACAACCTCCTTGACCTCAACTGCAGCAATTTCCTACTCGACACATCCCCAAAGGCAAGGGGAATGAAAGCAAAAATGAACTATTGGAATAAAAAGCTGGGATTGAGAATAAATCAAGAGACTATAGATGCTGGTGAGGGTGTGGAGAGATGGGCACCCTCCTACACTGTTGGTGGCAATGTAAACTGGTGCAGCCGCTCTGGAATACAGTGTAGAGGTTCCTCAAAAAACTATCAGTAGAACTCCCCTATGACCCAGCAATAGCACTGCTAGGGATTTCCCCAAGGGATACAGAAGTGCTGATGCATAGGAGCACATGTACCCCAATGTTCATAGCAGCACTGTCAACAATAGCCAAAACATGGAAAGAGCCTAAATACCCATCACCTGATGAATGGATCAAGAAGATGTGGTATATATATACAATGGAGTATTACATGGCAATGAGAAAGAATGAAATCTGGCCATTTGTAGCAAGGTGGATGGACCTCGAGGGTGTCATGCTAAGCAAAATAAGTCAGGTGGAGAAGGACAGATACCATATGTTTGCACTCATAGGTCTCTAACAGGAGAACAAGAGAAACCTAACGGAGGACCATGGGGAGGGGAAGAGGTAAAGAGATTTGGGGAGAAAGAGGGATGCAAAACCTGAGAGACTTGAATACTGAAAGTGAACCAAGGGTTGAAGGGGGAGGGGGAGGGGGGAAAAGAGGTGTTGGTATTGGAGGAGGGCACTTGTCGGGAAGAGCACTGGGTATTATATGGACACCAATTTGACAATAAACTATTTTATTTTATTTTTTTTAAATCAAAACACCAACTTCTATTTCATGTAATTAGACTTATACAGAAATTAGAAGGTTAAGTAACAACGAGTTAATCACCTAATTTCACAGCTATCTGAAGTGGCAATTGTTATATAGCAGCTTATCTATGATACATTCTGGATAAATGATACAATTTATTACTTACCCATAAGCTACAACACAGCCTGCTTAATACCTTTCCTTAAATTCCACCTCTATACTACAATATACTTGAGGTCCATGCAAAAAAGTAGCTACCTTTTGATGAGTGTAGGAAATGGATGATTAAGTCTCTGGTGTTGTAAAAGCAACTTCATTTAAACATAACCACCCCCACCACCAAAAAAAGAAGAGGAAATAAAAAAGTAAAGAAAATAATAAGGGAAAAACCCAAGACACACTTCCTATGGAAAAAAAAAACAGCATGTAATTTCTGTCCTTGACGGACTGTATTAAATAAGCAAACACCCCCAACAAGCAAAACAAGTACTACAATGTAAAAATATTAAAAAAAGAAAATCTCTCACATGCATAAATGAAAGATGGCACACAAAGAACTCACATCTTTTCCAGCTTCAATAGTAAATATTCTGCTACTATGTATTAAATACTGCATGGTTTGCCCAAGCTAAGATGAAACCACATCATGAATCAATAAGCATTTTGCATTTTCTTTCATTATCTACTCAAAGTCATGCCTACTGCACCTCTAAACATTTCATTAAGTCCAATTATACAGCAAACACTCCCAAAA
>PISW01008790.1:0-69332 GCA_004023785.1 Mungos mungo | reverse complement strand
GTCACTTCTTGAAGATCTAACACTGATTCGGCTTGCTTTTTCAGTTCTATAATCCCATCTGTTTCTCCTTCTCTGGCCAAGGCCACTGGTTTGTACCTCTGACTGAAGTGAGTCAGAACTAGCCTCTTTGCTTGGCACAACTTCGCAAACGCCGCTGCCATCTGGGGTGTGCTGTGGCCGTGCTCCTTCGCTTTGTCCATCTGGGCATCATCTAGGGTCGCTTCATGGATCAGCAGGTCGGCCTCAAAGCACAGCTTCACTCCTCCATCCCCCACAATCCCAGAACAGTCACCCAGAATGCAGATTTTTCTTCCAACAATGGGCTTTTTTAAGACATCTTGGGGAGAAATTGTAACTCCATTTTCCAGAACAACAGAAATTCCGTTTTTCAGCTTCCCGTAGGCAGGACCTGGCGGAACACCTAATGGTGGGGGCAGAGAACATGGCATCATGGGAACGGAATTTGTGACTTGCTAAGAGAGAGTCTGTTTTAACAGCACCAAAATGGAAAAGGCATCCACCTCTTTTCATAATTGTCATAAATATTTTACTACTTGCGGAAAGCTGGAATATTTATACATTTTTAAAAGTTCAGTGCTGGCTATTGATGTTAGTGATGCCCGAGTACTGAAAACATTTCCCAAGTACACGTGTCAGATGAGTTTTAAGCCTTTAAGTTCCACTAAAACCTTCTTACGATCAAGCTATTTGCTTTGATTCTCTGCTGTGAATGGAAAGAACAGTTTCTGAGACTGCTTTACTTAACAAGCAGTAAGAGTAAATGTAAGAAGAGTAAATGTAAGAAGCCCATTTAAATAATGACAAAGTACCTACAAACTGACTAACTTAATAAAAAAATTGTTTGAGGGGATTGTTTGGATCACAAGATCAAGGAGAATTTTCTGGCAATTATACATAATCTTTTTAGACCGGGGGTAGTTCCATGTTTACCAAATCAGGCTTGGTAAGCCTTATATTAATGACTTTACATTAATCTAGAACAACACCTGATCATCCCTCTGAACGAAACCCATAAACATACAGAATGTGTTCACTAATTCCAGCATACCTCATATTTAAGGTGTCCCAATATAATAGTATTTCCACAGCTTTTAGATCATAAAAATACCCTTGGCTTAAGTCACTCTTCCTCATTATTTAGCATTTTGTTTTAGTTGGGGAAGAAGGAAGAGTTTGCATAAAGAAACAAATCTAGGGGCGCCTGGGGGGCTCAGTCAGTTAAGCATCTGACTTCAGCTCAGGTCATGATCTCCAAGCTCGTGAGTTTGAGCCCCATGTTGGGCTCTGTGCTGATAGCCCAGAACCTGGAGCCTGCCTTGGATTCTGCGTCTCCCTCTCTCTGTCCCTCCCCCTCTTGCACTCTGACTCTCTCTGTCTCTGTCTGTCTCTCTCTCTCAAAAATAAATTAAAAAAAAAAAGAACCAAATCTACCAAAGATACCATCATGCTTTTTATAGGCTCTGCAAGGCCATGACAAGGAAGGTGGTGATGGTGGACGTAAAAGAGGTGCTGAAGGTCCCCTCACGCTCGACGGTCTGGCATGGAGGAGGTGCAAAGCCTCGATGGGCCCAAGTCTATCTCTGTGTCTATCATCTTGCTTCTCCCTATGATGAACTCAGGCATGTGAAACAGTTGAAGCGCAGTATTCTGAACACCATCTTAACTTAATCAAGGTTGAACGAGTAGGCAAAGTTGACAAAGAAGGAAAATCCTGAACTAGCTGGTTGTAGTTGCAAGGTTAAGAACTCTAGCAAAAATTCTCAGGCCAAAGAGGTCACTGAAAGCATATTTCAAAAGGAAGACATGAAAAAATAAAAGCCTAGACATGGGACAACAAGCACCCTGCCACGCACGACCACATTAGCTGAAGGTGAGACAGACTATAAATGTGGGCCCAGGGAGCTGAAGAGAAAAGGATTCGAGTATCTACTTGGGTTTGGGTCTGAACAGCATCTTTTGGCCTCAAGACTTTCCCTTAATAAGCAGACTTTGGGCAAAAGAAATAAGTGGAGAAAATGTCAGTGTGGGGCCTAGGAGACAGGAAAGGAAGGTTATTATGACACTTGTAGGAGCTTCAGCCAACAGCAGCTCCAGTGATGAGAAGAAGAAAAGAACCCACTTACCGAGGTCTTTCAGTTTCTGTGCGTTGAGTTTGCCTGGGCGTTTCTTCTCCACAACTGAAAACCCAAAGGACGGAATTCGGTGAAAGAGGCGAAATGCTTTTACAACAAACTGTTCATCATCAACCAGAAGGTATGAGTTTTCTTCTGAGTCTAGTAGGATAGTTCTTCCTTGTCCCTCTTTGGGAGGGCTGTCTGTTTTATCCAAGTGTGTAAATTCTTTTAGCTCTTCGGTGGGACACTGATCTGCCGTAGGCACCAGCTCATGGACCACGTAGGGGAAGACCAGCTCTGTGTGGGAGAGTTCCATGGTGCGCCAGATAAAGTCCCGAAGCCCAGCAGGGCCATAGATTTCAATAGGCTGTTTGGTGACCACAGAGCCACTCTGCAGGCTGATGGTGCAGAGGAGGCCAGGAAGGCCGAAGAAATGATCTCCATGAAGATGTGTGATGAAGATCTTGGTAATTCTCCCTTTTGATTGAGGCAGAGAAATAAAATTGGGAGTTCTTTCAGAAATAAAACCCTATACAAAGCTACTTGAGACATGTATAACAACTTACACAGAAAGCAGCAAAATTTAGAATTCTATTTATCACCATAAACTTACTTCTTTATGTTTTTCTACATGATTCCAGAAGCAAGAAAGACAGGCTTTATGTTTTAATGAGATCTAACTTTTTTCATAAAGCATCTTCAAATTACATAGTACTGCAGTTGTAAGAATATTTTCCTACATATCTTCTTACAGAAAGAAAGAAAGGAAAGAAAAGTAAAGGGAAGAAAAGGGAAACAAAAAGTGTACAAGAAAAGGAAGAAGAGAAGAGAAACAGGGGCGCCTGAGTGGCTCAGTCAGCTGAGCGTCTGACTTCAGCTCAGGTCATGATCTTGCAGTCAATCTGTGGGTTCGAACCCAGCATCAGGCTCTGTGCTGACAGCTCAGACCCTGTTGCTTGCTTCAGATTCTATGTCTCCCTCTCTCTCTGCCCCTCGCCTATTCATGCTTTGTCTGTCTCTGAAAAATGAATAAACCATAAAAAAGTTTTTAAAAAAGAACAACAACAACAAAAAAAGGGAAACAAAAAGTGTACCAAAATAGTTCACTTACACTAGACAGGCCTCAAGCGTCAAGAGCATCTGACAGTTACAGTGCCCTCTACTGCTCCCTCTGAGAATAACAAATACATGCCTCCAGCAAAACAAACGTTCCCCGGGCTCCAACTGGACCAACGCCTGAACCCAAAACTGCCGTTTAAGGACTCTCTATACCGGACAGAGATTAACTAACAAAGACAGAGCCTGCTTGTCTGAGTGAGGTTGAAGAGGGAGGAGAAAAAGGAAGGTGATGAAACAAGAGGGAGAAAGGAGGCGGCAGGAGAGGAAAGGGGTGCAGAACCCAGAAGGGAGGTGGGCAATAGATGACAGAATGTAGATCAGAGGGTAGATCCCCTACGGTGTTATGTAAAGGGACGTGGGTCCATGTCTTCTTTTCCATGTGAGCTAACACAATGGCTTTTTCGGTACATACTGGCTTAGGTCGTAACTTGAATTAGCCAATGGTAAACTGAATTTATTGCTGGTATGTGGCATGATGCCACACAGGCATTCTTCTGAGATGCACCATAAGGCATTTTAAAAGTAACAATCCCAATTAACACAATTCAGTAAAACAGAGGCTTCTGGTCCTAGCTCATGGCCCACCTATTTCAAATATTTGATACCATAAAAGAACAGGAACAGTTTATTGATACCATAAAAGAACAAGAATAGTTTATTGTAATGTGATTTGTCCTGTGACATCCAAGTTAAGTCTTTCCAGAGTTAAGACATCAAACCCAGGGCCCAAGGCAGAGAACAGACTGGGCAGAGGCTGACTTGAGATCTGGAGAATCCCGAGGCACTCCAGAAGTATCCTCAGTAATGCTCCTTTTTGTTTTCTCTTTTTAGTCTCTATTTTTGCTGTTTTTTGACTTCTTGGAACTCTTTCGTCACCGCCCCCCTTCCTGCTGTCCGAGCTGCCAAGGCACACAAGTGGGACCCGAGGCCTCTGCAGACAACAGAACCTCAATGGCTATTGAGTCATGATCTCACGTTGACCTTAAAACTGCCAAGTGAGGCTTTCTGGGCCCTCTCCCTATCTAGTGTAAAACAGAGCCCAAACTGAACATCAAAACAATCTGTGCGCCCAAAGCAAGTGAGACAAATTAAGTAAGTCAAAACTGCTTCCCACGGCTGTCACAGGTTCAGGGAAGACAAACATTTCATTTTTCAAGAAACTTAATTTCAGAGGGAGAAGGAATGGCAACCTCAACTGTCATACTTAGGGGTGCTGTCACACGAGGAAAGCGGAGTGCATGAATTCCCTTTCACTTGAGAACAGAAAGTCACAGGGGACCATGCGATCCACAGACACGTGGAATAGTAAGGGTCCCCTAAGCGATGATGCAGTGATACTTACTGCTACAGGAAGATATCTGCAATATAGTATTATTCAGTTGAAAAAAAAAAAGCAGGTTACACCTGGTATGCTACTGTTTATGAAAACTGTACATACACATCGCCAAATATACCTATTCTATTAACATAGCTACATCTACAAAATATTTACCCGTAACAGGGAACTTAGCTTTTCTGCTTTGTTTGAATTTTTACAATGAGAATGTACACTTTTTTAAAAAGTTTTTTATTTATTTAAGTATCCTCTACACCCAGTGTGGGGCTCGAACTCACGATCCCGAGATAAAGAAGTTGCACATTTCTCCAAGTGAACCAGCCAGGTGCTACCCATGGATACTTTTTATAAACATTTTTTCATTATACTTTTGTAATACTTTTTATAATCATTTTTAAGGGAAGAAAAAGAAAACCTTAAGCTCATGCTTTAAAATTATGAAAGAAATAAGACATGATGAATCTATGCTTGTTAATCAGATGCTTGCACATTAAGACCAAGGAAGCGTAAAAGGAATGTGCTTAGATAAATAGAGAGCACTTCCTTGTAAAACTCATAAAAGGAGGAATCTAAGCTGAAAAGGTTTCAATGAATCAAACAATGATAACAGGTCCACATCGGGGTGAGAGTAACCAGATGAGTTAGGGTGCTGCATTCCGGTTGAGACTGGGGGCTTCCGAAATGCTAGAGTCACAGATAATGTTCTAGGATTACCAGCTCACCCTCCTCTCTGAAGCCAGTAATTTTTTTAGCCAATAAGAATTTAGTAATTAAAAGTTCCCTTAGACTTTAATTTTTTATGAGGCTTAGCTTTGCAAAATGTTTACTTAAAACATATATAAAACAGCTACAAATAGAAAACATTAGAGTACCGTACTGTAGCAGATAGACTTTGTGAGGTGGTAGCCATGGTCCCTGCCTCCTGATGTTCATATTCTTTTACAATTTCTTCTCCTTGAGCGTGGGTGGGACTTGTGACCTGTTTCTAACCAGTAAAATAGGGCACAGGGATGCAGTGTGATTTTAAGACTCCATCCCGCTAGCAGACTTGCTTTTGAGTTTCTTTGTCCTTGGATGGCAGTAAGGAATGAGGTTACCATGAAGCGGCAACCCACATGATCGGAAACTGAAGGAGGTTTCTAGGGCCTGAGGCAGCCTTAGTCCTGCCAACAACCCGCGTGAGCTCTGAAGCAGACCCTTCCCCAGGTGAGCCTCTGATGCAAGATCTCAGCCCCAGCCAAATACAGACTGCAACCCAGTGAGCCCCTGAAGCAGAGAAGCCAGCCAAGCCAGACCCAAACTCCCTGACCCACAGAAATATGAGACAATAAAGGCAATAAGACACTACATTTGTAATCTGTGAAACAGCATTGATAACTGACACGGGTATTAAATAAAAAGTAAAGACTTATCCCCACACCCAAACCTCTAGTACCCACAGTTAGTCGTTTCTGTTTTAATCATCCCACCACCTCAACCCCTACTCTCTAAAATGAGATATTATAGCTTCCACTCTAACCTGCTAGTCCCTGAGAGTTCTCATGAAAGGAACCTCTGTGTCACCCACAGGAAATAAAGCACAGCACCTGCCCTCACCTCAGGGTCTTAGGTTGAGCCATGTACACCTCACGGCCACGAGTCCTCAGTGAAATGCATTAGGTCCTTCCCCCAACAGCTCCTTTCCTGCCTCCTTGTTTAGGTCTTGGACACCATCCTTGTAACTCGAAGCGACCCTTCACTTCTTCACACCCTGGACATCCAGTCAGTCCCCCGCTCCCTGCTAGGTCTACAAGTGTTTCTTAAATTGAGTCTCTCATCTTCATCCCTTCATCCCTGTTGAAGCAGGGACTTCCTGCTTCAACACCCTCCTCCTCTTTCTCTTCTCTCAGATGAATGCAACTGCCTTAACAGAGGTCTCTCCCAGTACATCTGCCACCAGAAAACTCCGTCCCTAGCACACGCAAATCAGACCATCAGGCCACATCACTCCCCTGCTTAAGAACTTCTAATGGCTCCTTACTGCCAATAGAATAAGAAGGCCCAAATACCTTAGCAAACCATAGAGAACTTCCTAGTCTGCCTTCACTTTTTCAGCATTTTTACCTCTCATCTATTCTGGCCAAACATGTCACCTATTTCCTAGAAACTTCATTACTTCTTGCTCACTTTGTTGTCTGTTCCTTGAAGGTCCATCCCTACTTTTCTCCCCAGAGAAAATTAAAAAAAAATTTTTTTCATGCTTTTTATTTATTTTTGAGAGACAGAGAGACAGTGCGAGCAGGGGAGGGTCAGAGAGAGAGGGAGACACAGAATCCGAAGCAGGCTCCAGGCTCTGAGCTAGCTGTCAGCACAGAGCCCGACGTGGGGCTTGAACCCACGAACTGTGAGATCATGACCTGAGCTGAAGTTGGCCGCTCAACCGACTGAGCCACCCAGGCGCCCCTCCCCAGAGAAACTTCTAATCATCATTCAGATCCTAGCAGTACTGTTACCATCTCTGGGACGCTCTCTCGGAACACACAGTTAATGTCCCCTCTTTTGTGCTCTAAAAATATTTAGAAAACAGTTCCATTATTCTATCACATTACGCTATGACTACTTACATGTCAGTTCCCACCACTAGACTAAGAGATCCCTGGATCTAGAACAAATTTCCTTTCTTCTTTTTTTTTTTTTTTAACATTTATTTATCCTTGAGAGGGAGAGACAAAGTGTGAGCATGGGAGGGACAGAGAGAGAGGGAGACACAGAATCTGAAGCAGGCTCCAGGCTCCGAGCTGTCAGCACAAAGTCCGACCCAGGGCTCGAACTCACGAACTGTGAGATCATAACCTGAGCTGATGTCAGATGCTTAACCAACTGAGCCACCCAGGCGCCCCAGAACTAACTTTCATATAGTCATCAATGCTACACACTGTGATGAATCAAAGGAATAATGTCAGTAACCCCCAGTTATCAAGATCTAGCAAGTGAGAGGGACCATACTAAGTACTGAATACCTTATTCATGAGTTAACCGATCAGATATTTACGAGGCATCTACGAAGGATATAAATGACCCTTGAGCTTACTTTATCATATAGGGAAAACACAGCAAACACAGAAACAACTATTTAAATAGCAATTTTAGATATTGATGCTAAAAAGTCAATAAAAATAGCACAAAGCAGTAGAATGCCTGGGATGAATGAGGAATTACTGAACTCCAGAGGTTCAGGGAAAGTCTCTGAAATGGCGTCTAAGATTTAACTGATAAGGAAGAAACAACCACACAGAAAGGATTGTTTCATATAATTCTTTTTAAAATTTTTTTAAAGTGTTTATTTAGTTTTGAGAGAGACAGAGCATGAGCAGGGGAGGGGCAGAGAGAGAGGGAGACACGGAATCTGAAGCAGCTCCAGGCTCTGAGCTGTCAGCACAGAGTCTGATACAGGACTCAAACCCATGAATCGTGAAATCATGACCTGAGCAGGAGTCAGATGCTTAACCGACTGAGCCACTCAGGTGCCCGTTTTATATACTTCTTACAATACCCCTTCTAAACTGCGTTTCTATTCACATTTTCAAAATGAGGGGCTCAGTTGGTTAAGTTTTGGAATTTGGCTCAGGTCATGATCTCGTAGCTCGTGAGTTCGAGGCCCACACTGGGCTCTGTGCTGACAGTTCAGAGCCTGGAGCCTCTTCATTGTCTGTCTCCTTTTTGTGCCCCTCCTTTGCTCGTGCTCGTTTTCTCTCTTTCTCAAAAATAAACAAACATTAAAAAATAAAAAAGATGAGGAAAATAAGCCTTAAGTGTGATGATCTGCTAAGGCCAAAAGCCAAGGCACAGCTGGGACTGCAGCCCAGGCGGGCCTGAATGGGGGCCACGGCTTTGCACCGCTGTGCTCCTCAGTCTCCCTGGCGGTAGGCCTCTGCGTGCTCGTCTCCCCAGCCCGGCAAGTCCCTCGTCCTCCTGCAACACCTCACAGGTCACCTTCTCTGAGAGGCCTACCCTGCTAACCTCAAATGAAAAAGAGCATCTCACTCTTCCTCTCGTGACACTTACAACCATCTCCTGGTGGAATCACGTACACTAATCCTTTGCTTGCATAGTATCCATCGAATATGCCTCCTGTATCCCATTCCCCACCCCCTTACCCTATATCAATCCTTGCTCTCAACATTTACAGGAAGAACAAGTAGATAAAGCTCAGTGGGTGTGGCTGGATGCCGGAGGGTCTTTCACATCTCGCCAGGACTCTAGCACTGGAGTGGGATGCAGCCGTGAGGGCTGTTTCTAAGCCAAAGGCTCAAGGAGAGCCAAGAAAATGAAGCAGAATAAGAGAGTCTTAATGAGAGAGCTGAATGCACACTAACCTGCTTTAAGCTGGCTTTTCATCAGCTGTGTCTGAGTTCCCTCCCCACAGTCAAAGAGCCAGCACTCGCCCTCACACCGAAGGACCAGAGCGGAGGCACCCCGGGTTGGGGATGGGTATGCCGCACCCGTACCCAGAAATGTCACATCCATAGACATCTTCCACCCTGCAATGAAAAGATTGCCCAAGGATTATTACACATCACTGCTCTATTTCACCAAAAACAGCATGTTGTGAGATTTACTGTTAATTTCATCTATTCGTTATTCAGAAGAGACTGGGTTCTTATTCTCTAACAGTTTTCCATAGAAATCCCAAGATTTGGATAACTCTTAGTGAGTTAAAACCACAAATTACCAAACCTTGGATGACTGCTCACACACACAAAAGCAAACAAATAAAAAAACTGCCAAGTCCAGTCAATCAAAAACTATAGTTCAATCCCAACTATATAGTGTTCTGGAAAAGGTAAAACTATGATGACAGTAAAAGACCAGTGTTTGAGAGTGCTCTGGGGGGGAGGAGGGAAGAAGGAATAGGTAGAACACAGGGGGAAATGGGTATTTTCATGTTACTACTGGTGGTGTAAACTGCTTTTATGTTTGGGAGTGTCATCGGGCAATATATATTACCAATAATGATGATGCTATTAACAGTACATTTTAACCCAGCAACCCCTTTTTGGGGAATCTATCCTACAGAAATAAAGAACCTATGTACAATGTTTCTGGTGGTACTTTTAAGGTGGCTAAAATTTGAACAGTCTGAATATATTTCAATAGGACAATGACTGAATATTTTATTGTACATTCCTACCACGTACTATTTATTCCAGAGTTAGGTCAGCTCTGTAACTCTTGTCTTAGAGAGATGACAATGAGAAAAGTTACAGACGGTGACGGCACGATCTCATTTTTACCACAGTACCCCAAACCTCTGCATTTATATGAGAGAGAAAGTCTATGTGAAAGGATACACAGCATATTGTTAATATTTGTTATCTCAGGGGTGATGAAAATGGTGACGGTGGGGAATGCTCATTACGTTTTCTTCTAAATCTTTGGATTGGTTTTCATTGCAATGAGCAGCATCTGATGTCTTTATTTTCAATGTATATTTCATTTAACATTGATGATTTAAAAAAAAGAAAAAGTGTCAGAGGGCCGAACGTACTTTTCTACTTACACATCACCTAATCTTCCTTTCCATTTGGGGAGACAGTCAGCCCTCGCCTCCCCCCACACACACATCGCACCCACACAGACACACCTCTCCAGTCCATGCACAGCTTTAGGTTATGCTACTGTGCCCGCCATGTGTTACTCCACACTTCTACTTCCAAGGCCAAGCATTTCTCTGATAACTAGGTAATTTGCAGAGGCTTTCCTGTTGGATTGCAGTTTGCAGCAGAGATGGGAATAACACGTTGTAGAAAGTTAAACATTTTAAAAGCTAATAAATGCAGAAGGAATGCGAAAATATATTCACTCTGCAATCCCTAACAAATAATAGATCTAGGCCAGTGGTACAGAACTCCAGAGCATATTAGAATCACCTGGAGAGCTTTTAAGGCCTATCAATAATTGGGTTCCATCCCAGAACAATTAAAAAGGAAATTCTGCAAGTGAGCCATGTGTTTTAGCATTAAAAAAAAAATTCTTCCCCTGTGATTCTAATGTGCAGTCAGGTTCGAGAATCACTTAGTGAAAGGCTAATGGAGAACTATAATGGATGGATTGGGCTGACCTGAATTCACTCCTCAATTAGCCCAACTTAAAAAAATTTTTTTTTATTTTGGAAAATTTCAAACACATACAAGAGTAGACAGATTCATATAATGTGTTACCATATAACTATCACCAAGCTTCAACAATTATCAATTCATGGCCAATCTTGCTTGGTCTGTATCCACCACCCATTATCCAAGAATATTTGATAAGTATTTATCCAAGAATACTTGATTACGTGGCACTGGGTACTCCCATCAAGGAGCACATGCTGTCTGGCTGTCTCTTTCTGATGTTAACGGCCACTAACCATTGCTGGGATTCATTATTTCATTAGAGGCTGCCAAAAGGTGATATTCTCTCATTCCTTCTGAAGTTATTAGTTGGCATCCTTCCATAAATCTCTGGTCAATTATTTAGTTACCCTGCAGTGCAATTTGCACAGAAAAGGTCCAGACCAATCTTAACACCACAAAGACCTTATGTAACTCCTGGTGTGCTGCAATATGAAATACACAATAACGCTTGGAGGTTTTCTTGCCAAAAAGTAGGACCTGAATCTGAAAAGAACTGTAATCTAAATACCAGTTTATTAAAGGACACCACAGGGGTGGAAGAAGCAAAATCCAGTATGTAGGAAACCTTACAAATGAATAGGTGGCTTCAACAAGTAAAATACAGGGGGTAAAAAAAACCGGGATGGCATCAGGAGATTAAATGAAATATAAGAGATGTCAACCAAATGTCATATGTGTAGATCTGGATTTGGACAACTTGAAAAAGAGAACTGGGAGAAAAAAGAGAGAATTGGGGAAATGTAAACGCTGACTGGATAGATGGTAACATGAAATGCTTATTAAGTTGACAAAGGAATTATTCTTTCATAAACATAAACAAGTATTTCATAGATAAAATGGTTCATTCAGATTTGCCTACAAATAATCCAGTGGGGTGAGGGTAAGAGATGAAACAGAGTTGGGAATTCAGTACAGTATCTTATTTTAATATGTTAAGTTTCCACAATAAAGAGGTTAAAAATGAGCCAAATAATCAAAACCCGCCCAGTAGGTCGGGAAGTAATCAGAAATTAATTTATTTAATCAATGGCTCACGTTTTGCGGCATGCATCAGAGCAGATTTGGTCTCTGTCTTCTTGAACATAAAAGCAGCCACTTGCTTTCTCATGGCCATGATCCACCTTGGACTAGGAGCACATTCCGGTCGAGAACAGAGCACACGACCACACTACTGTCACCTGACGCTCCGGGCCAGTGGTGCTCGTCCCGGCAGGGTATCACAGTCACCTGGTGACTCTGGGGGCTCAGCGTTGGGAAGGCTTCCCAAACGATTCTAAAGGCTGCCGGGTTGAGAACCAGTTTTCCATACAGGCAGCGCCAACCCTGCAATCATCCTGTGGTGTAGAAGGGCGCATCCGGCCTTCCTCCATTTTACGGATGGAAAGAACCGTGGCCCGAACACAAATAGAGGCCAGCGCCGAGTCAGGTCTCCGACCACCAGCGAGCCCACGCTCTCACTCAAGTCAACGGCCATTTCCCAAAGGAGGGGTGGGCGGGGGCGTGAGCGCGGTGCGGCGGGGGCTCCAGCCCTGCGACAGGCAGTGGAGGGGAGGACAAGGCGCGCCCTCGCTCCCCCGCGCTCCCCGGGCCTGGGTCCTCCATTCCGGCCCCGCCCGCGAGCCGGAGGAAGCGCGCCCGCCCGCGCGGCTCGGCCCACGAGGCGGACGCGGGGCAGACGGCGGCGCAGACCCTGGCCCGCCCCTCTCCGGCGCGCCCCGTCCCACTCACCCACTACCCGAGGCCCGAGGCCCGCGGCGGGAGCCGAGGGAGGCGCAGGCCCGCGGCGAGGCCCAGCCGTCCACCGGGCGGCGCCGGCGCGGGCGGAAGTGCGCCGCGGGCTGTGGCCGCGTGTGGCCGCTCTAGGATGCGCCGGAGGTCCGCGCTCGGTGATGCTGGGCCCGGCCTGGCTGGGCCCGGCCTGGCCGGGCCGTGTGGGTGGGCTCCGCAGCTAACGCGGGCGATCTCTAGGTGCCCAGTGGGCTCCCCGTCTGCCTTCGTTCGTCCGCACAATTCTCTGCGTAAGGTGGTAGCGGTCACCTGTGAGGGCCAGAGCGCCCAAAGGGGAAACGTGTAATGTTTTCCAACGTACTCCCAAATGAGTGTTGTGCCTAATGCTTAGTTGCTGCGTATGTTTGTGTAATTTCTAGTCTTGCGCTGGGATAAATCTTTCCTTTAATCACTACATCTAAACGTGATTAAGCCTGCAATGCCTTAAGAGAAAGGGATGTGCCTTTGAATCAGAGTTCATAGCAACATTACTATAGTTCCGGAGTCTCCGTTCTATTCCACTTTATTTAGGAATACACGAGGTATCTGCTTTCACACAAGCATTGCAGGTGTGTTCTCTTTGCGCACAGCATAGCCTGCTGGACACTAGAGTGAAAAGCCCAGGCCTGCTCTGTGCAGAAACTGCACCTGGTGATTACCGCAAGGGCAAAAAGCTTGGTTTAAATTCCAATTCAGGAGGGGAAAAAAAAAAAAGGTATCTTAAGCTGCTAGGCAATGCCAAATGGAACTGATTTTTTGCTGGACATACTTGAGATGGTCAAGGTATCCAGCAGCTTTGTAAGAGAAATAGAGGTGCTCTGCCTATGGGGGGTTTGAAACTACCTGTAGAGAGGACTCAAGAACCCTTTGGCCCTACCCGGACTGTTTTGCCCAATAGACCATTACATAATTTACTTTTTGGCTTCTTCAAAGCCTTTATTCAAGTAGCCATTGAGTTCCAGCTCTGAGGATGGTATTAATTTTGATGCTAAAATCATTTTTTAAGTATGTCATAGCCCCTGGCTTTAGGAGCATACACTGAGGCTGGAAAAATATGTATTGATTGGGAAACCACCAACTCACAATATGAGGGAACAAAGAAGAAGACAAAATGAGTGATAAAAATATAGAAAAAGGTGACTAGATATGCAGTTGGTTAAGAAAAGGAAGGGCCTGAGCTGGGTAGAGTAGCATGGTTGAGACTTGGATTGGTGTGGAAATGGAAAAAAATAAGTTGGATTTGGTCATGCGGGGTCTGACTTAGCAAAGTATTAAACACCACAACTTGAACTCAAATAAAGTTCAAGTTTAATAATAAATAATCCTGACACTTGCTTAGCTCAGAAGGGCCCAGGAAGACACACATCATTCCACAGCTAGGGCTTGGTCACAACTTGACCCACAGCAGTGCCCTCCATGGACTCATCTGTTCCAGAACTTTCTGCCTACCCATCAAGGCTTCCTACAACTCCTCTTCCTAAGGGTTATTATAGCTTTAGAGAATCATGGATAGAACTTTTTGTTTATTTTCACAACGTCTTATGATGGGAAATTTTAAATATATATAAAAGTTGAGAAAGTAGCCAATGAATCTTAATGAATAGTGATCACTCACCTCCAATAGTAACATCTGGTCCATCTTGTTTCACCTACAACCAACCCCTCCTCGTTCAAAAGCAACAAAAACCTGGATTATTTTCAAGCAAATTCCAGACACAATATTATTTTATCCATAAATACTTGTATAAGCATTTAAGAATCCTTTTGCTGGGGGTATGGGGATAGTACCTGGGTGGCTCAGTCAGTTAAGCGCCTGACTCTTCGTTTCCACTCAGGTCATGATCTCATGATTTGGTGAGTTTGAGACCCGCATCAGGTGCTATGCTGACAGCATAGAGCCTGCTTCGGATCTCGCTCTCCTTCTCTCTCTGCCCCTCCCCTGCTCATGCTGTCTCTGTCTCTGTCAAAAATAAATAAACTTAAGAAAGAAAGAATCCTTTTTTTGGTAAAGTCTCATCACTACATGATGATGGTGGGCAGCTGACTGTATAAATATAAAAGGTAAGTTTTTTAAAATATGACCATAATATTATCATAAGAAGACAATAATTCCTTACTATCAAACATCCAGTCATTCATTGTTTACATTTTCCTGATCATCTTGTAACTTTTTGAGGCTCATTTGTTCAAGTCAAAAAATAAAAATATACAAAACATTAAAAATCTCTTAATGTTATTGTCTCACCTGAAAAAGTTAGCAATTCCTTAATCTAATTTGTTAAAATACCTAATGTCTTCTTAATATCATCTAATAACTGTTCAGTGTTCAATTTTCCCTAACTATTCCCAAAGAGTCTCATATGTAGTTGGTTTGTTTGTGCCAGGATTCAAAAAAATGTTTGTACTGCATTTGGTATGAATTTCTAAAGTTTCTGTTAGACTTTCATGGTTTCTCTTCCCTCCCCTTTTTTCTTGCCATTTATTTGTGGAAGAAGTTGGGTCACTTGTACTCTAGAGTTTCCCGCATTCTGGATGTGACTGATGACATCTCCATGTGACGTCTTTCTCTATCCCTTGCATTTCCTATCACTTGGGAGTTAGATCTATAGGCTGTGCTAAGCCTTTTAGTAAACAGAGTTAATAAATATATTTTTTAAAGTAAAATCAATCATGGATTCATACTGATTTTTTCAACTCAGTTATAAGATTACAGAGTTTTTACTTAATGTGTTTACTTTTATACTGATGTAACTTAATAAAAAAATCTTGTTTCCTTGGCTCTTGATTTCAGCTCAGGTCATAATTTTATGGTCATGAGATGGAGCCCTGCGTGGGGCTCTGAGCTGAACGTGGAGCCTGCTTAAGATTCTCTCTCCCTCTTCCTCTGCCTTTCTCCAACTCACATAAGCTTGCTCTCTCTCCCTTGCTCGCTCTCTCTCAAAAAAAAAAAAAAAAGAGAAAAGAAAGAAGAATCTTGGTTCCTAACGACATTAACATAATTTGATTTAGCTCCCGCAAAGTAACTTTAGCAAACCACTGTATACGTCACACTACGTATATACAATCAAAAACCTATTTTTAGGTTACTTAAGAATTATTTTTTTTTCAGGGCACCTGGGTGTCTCATTTTGCTAAGTATCCAACTTTGGCTCGGGTCATGATCTCCTAGTTTGTGAGTTCAAGCCCCGCGTTGGGCTCTATGCTGACAGACAGGAGCCTGGAACCTGCTTCAGATTCTGTGTCTCCCTCTCTCTCTGCTCCTCCCTTGCTCACACTCTGTCCCTCTCTCTCTATCAAAAATAAACATATAAAAAAAAGAAAAAAGAATTCTTTTTTTCCATGTTGTTATGTCACCAACCTGATATAGTTTTAATTTATTTTCCATTTTTAGGTACTGCTTTTTAAAATTTGTTTTAAATTATGTAAGTTACTTACATGAGTTTCAAAGTCAAAATCATATTCAGAGAAATCTTCCTTCCATAGGTGACATTTACTTGAAAAAAACACAATTTTTTAAATGTTTATTCATCTTTGACAGAGAGAGAGAGAGAGAGAGAGAGAGCATGAGCGCATAGAGAGAGACGGAGACACAGAACCCGAAGCAGGCTCCAGGCTCTGAGCTGTTAACACAGAGCCCAATGTGGGGCTTGAACTCACAAGCCCTAAGATCATGACCTGAGCAGAAGTCGGACACTCAACAGTCTGAGCCACAAAGGCACCCTTTGGCGTGTTTTAAAATTTACTTTAATTTTACTTTTTAAATTTTATTTTATTTTTCATTTTTGTAAATAGGGTTTGGGGCAGAGGGAGAGGGAGAGAGAGAATCTTAAACACGCTCTATGCCCAGTGCAGAGCCCAATGCGGAGACTCTGTCCCACAACCCTGGGATGACCTGAGCTGAAATCAGGAGTCAGATGTTCGACTAACTGAGCCACCCAGGGCCCTGGAGACGCTTTATTAAAATTAGTTTTAGAAGAACTTCCAGTATGACAGCATGAGGTGCTCTGTGGAGCCATTTCCCAGAAAAACCGGATAAAATGATAAAAAAAAAAATCACTTAAAGTCTCTGGAAATGGTCCTAAGGACATTCAGCAAATGAGGAAACATTTATTCAAAATCTCTGCCAAAATGCAGCAGAAACAGTGAGAGCTTATCGTATTCGAACTGAGACCTGCTTCCTCCCTTTCCTCTCCCAAATCAGTGGAAAATATAAAGAAACTGGAAACTATGACATGTATAATAGGCAAAAGGTAGGCAACAGAAACTGCCTGTGGGAGTGACCCAGGTGTTATATTTATCAGACAAAGCTATCCAAGTAGCCATTATAAATATGTTCAAAGGACTAAAAATATCATGATTCAAAAAACAAAGGGGGTGCCTGGGTGGTTCAGTCAGTTCAGTGTCTGACTTCAGCTCAGGTCATGATCTCACGGTTAATGGGTTAGAGCCCCGCATCGGGCTCTGTGCTGACAGCTCCGAGCCTGGAGCCTGCTTCAGATTCTGTGTCTCCTACTGGCTCTCTGCCCCTCCCCTACTCACATTCTGTCTCTGTCTGTCTGTCTGTCTGTCTCTCTCTCTCTCTCTCTCAAAAATAAACAATAGTTGGGTCGCCTGGGTGGCTCAGTTGGTTAAGCCTCCAACTTCGGCTCAAGTCAGATCTCAAGTTCGTGGTTTCGAGCTAGCTGTCAGCACAGAGCCTGGAGCCTGCTTCCGGTTCTGTGTCTCCTTCTCTCTCTGCCCCTCCCCCTCTCATGCTCTGTCTCTCTCTGTATCAAAAATAAATAAAACATTTTTAATAGAATCAAAAGAAGGTATGATTACAACATCATATTAAATAAAGGCTATCAATAGACAGATATTATAATAAAAAAAGAACCAAGTGGAAATTCTGGAGTTGAAAGTACAGCAACGGAAATGAAAAATTCACTAGACAGGTTCAGCAGTAGATTTGGATTTACAGAGCAGAAAGAATTAAAAAATTGGGAGCTACATTGGCAAAATTATGTAATCCAAAGATCAGAGACAAAAAAAAAAAAAAGAATGAGTAGAATCTCGGAGAAATGTGTGACACCGTTAAACACACCAGCATGCTTGTGATAGGAGCACCAGAAGGACAGGGGGAAAGGAGCAGAACAAATATTCAAACGAATAATGGCTTAAAGCTTCCCACATTTAATGACAAAACAATCGTCTCCACATCCAGGAAGCTCAACAAACGTTAAGCAAGGTGATCACAAGAAATCCACAAACACATCATAGTAAAATGCTAAAAGCAAAGACAAGGAGAAAAGCTTCAATGCAAGAGGAAAAGAACTCAATTATAATGGAACCTCGGTAAGATTAGCAGGTGACATGGAGGCCAGACGGCTGTGGTGTGACTTATTTAAAGTGCTCAAATGAGAAACCTGGCAGCCAAGAACCTTATTTCCTCCAAAGCTATTTTTCAGTAATGAAGGTGAAACAAAACCATTTCCCAGATCAACAAAATTGAGAGAATTTGTTGCTAGAAGACCCGCTTTATAGGAGATACTAAAGGAAGTTCTTCAAGCCAAAATCATGACCCTCAGATGGTAACTGAAATACCCGTGAAAAAGCAAAAAGCATCAGTAAAGATGCACTCCTTGCAGCAAGTTATTTTTGGAAGGAAGTTCCAAATAGCACATCTCCTTGGCTACCATGACCCTGAATCAGGATACAAATTTTTTTCCTCATTCCTTTTTACAGTTATCTAATACTGAACGATTATACCGTAGTTTATTCAGTCAGTCCTCTGGGTTGTTTATAGTCTTTTGCTATAATATGTGTATACGTTACTTTTTATTTCTGCAAGTATATTTTTGGCATAGATTTCTACAAGTGGGATTAGTGGCTCCACCAGTAAAACATGTATAATTTTGCTGGAGAATGCTAAAATTACTGCTCTGAGGGTTGTAGTATTTTGCCTTGCATTAACAACTTATCAGAGTACCTTTTTCCTCAGAGCCTCACCACCGTTAATGTTATCAAACTCTGGGGGTTTTGCCAATCTAACAACTCAGTGTAGTTTAAATTTGCATTTACCTTTCATTAATGAGCTATGCTGAGTATGTTTTCACAAGTTTAAGGATCATTTGCATTTTTTCCATAAACATTTTGTGCATATCTTCTGCTCAGTTTTTAAATTATTAACGGTGGTCTTTTTCTTCTGAGTTTTTAGGTGCTTCCTACACATTAGGGATACTAACTCTTTAACTATGATATATGGTGCAAGAATTTTCCAAATTTGTCATTTGTCTTTTTACATCGCTTAACAGCATGAACTTTTGAGTCAAAAGACAGTTTGAGACTTGAGTTTTCCTCTTATATTTGGGTGACCTTGGCCAGGTCAACTTTCCTGAGCCTCTGTTTTTCCATTGCTGAAATGAGGATCACAATTGCTCTTGCCTCAAACTTTTGTTATAAAGACTAAATGGTGTTAGTGGGAAATGCTTTGTAAAGTGTTATTCAAATGTGAGTCATTCCAAAGTGATACCTAGCACATCTAATAATATAATTTATACAGGTAGGAGAAAGGTGCCTTCTCTTTTTTCTCTCATTTTCTGTTTAGAGGTAACCTTGATATAATGTAATAATGGTCTTGTCAGATCAGTAAATAGCCTACCTATCATTACATCCACAACTGTAACTGACCTGAAATTTAGGGGGAAGGATAATGACTCTAATCACAAATTAGTAAAAAGCAGTGGGCAAGTTTCAGAGCCCACAAAGTGATAACATGGCAGACTCTATGACTTTCTTTTTATCATTCAAATTATATTTAGAAACTTTTTTGTCCATCATTCGATTATTTGAAATCAAGCACGGCTTAAACCTATATAGAAAAAGAGCCCTGAACTGGGTTGATAAAGAGATTTGAGACTACAAAACAAACAAAAGACGTGACCCAGCCCTTGACTTGCTCAAAGTATTGTCAGATGGGCTAATATTAACATACTTATAAGTAGCCGGTGTCTTCATTGGATGTCAATCAGAATTATTGGTTCCAAGCACAGAATCAATGTTGGCTAATTTAAATTACAGAATGAAAGGAGACTGGAGAGCCCACAGAATTGACAGAAACCACGAACTAATGGAAGTAGCGGTAACCACAGCCGAGACCTTGCTCAGTATCTTCTTAGGGCACTGCCACTGACAAACCCTCACTTGACGCTTGACAGTGTTCTTGGTGGCCATGAGGTAGGGCAATGGAAGATCTTCCCCCACCAGCTTTGGCTTCCATAGAGGAAGAAAGCACATTCTAGCACCTGCAACACTATACATAGAGGAAAGGTGATAAGTTCCGTGGAGAAAAATAGGGAGGAGAGAGAATGCTGGGGAGTTTGGGCTACAATTTTTAAAAGGGTAAGTTAGAGGGGTACCTGGGTGGCTCAGTCAGTTCAGCGTCTGACTTCGGCTCAGGTCATGATCTCACAGCTCGTGAGTTCGAGACCCGTGTCAGGCTCTGTGCTGACAGCTCAGAGCCTGGAGCCTGCTTCAGATTCTGTGTCTCCCTGTCTCTCTGACCCTCCTTAACTCACACTCTGTCTCTGTCTCTCAAAAATGAATAAATGTTAAAAAAAAAAAAAGGTGAATTAGAGAAAGCTTCACTGAGAAGCGACGTCTGAGCAAAGACCTAAAGAAGGTGAAGAGGCAAGTAGAGGAGACGTCAAGAATGTTCCTGCAAAGGACGCAGCAAATGCGAAGTTCTGTCTGGAGTTTGTCTGGGTCCTCAAGGCGAGTGTGGCTGAATCAGAGCAAGAGAGCAGGGAGAGTAGCAGATGAGGGCAGAGGAGCAGCAAGTGGTGGCGGCGGCAGTGGTGGGTGATCCTGTAGGGCCTTTTGTGGCACCATAAGGACTTTGGCTTAGCGGTTTTAGGTGTTTGAACAAAGAAGTAACCACTCCAGTTTATGTTTAACAGGATCACTCTGGGGGCGCCTGGGTGGCTCAGTCAGCTGAGCATCTGACTCTTGATTTCGGCTCAGATCATGATCTGAAGGTTCGCAAGTTCGAGCCCCGCATCAGGTTCTGCGCTCACAGCATAGAGCCTGCTTTGGATCCTCTTCTTCCCTCTGCCCTTCCACAACACTCTCAAAAACAATACATGTTAAAAAAAAAAAAAGTGGGGCAGGTTCTGAATATATTTAAAGATAGAGCAAATAAGAACTGCTGATGGATTTGATGTAAGGTATGAGAGAAAAAGATGGAGTCCAGGATAACTCCATGGCTTCTGGCTTGAGACTGCTTGGTAAAACTGGAGCCTGCGGGGAGAAGGCCTGATCCGTTCTGGTCAGAGTGGCCCTGCCTGACGATGGTGCTCTGTGAGCTGGGTAACGATCAGCAGGAGATGACAGAGGCCTAGCCAGGAGCTCCTAGCCGGCGAGGCTGTGTCAGACCAGCGTCTGGACCTCAGGAGCTGCTGCTTCTCACTTTCTTAAGGTTCCCGGGGAGATGGGGGAGGAAGAACTTGAGGACATTCTCTTCTGACTGTTGTGTTTTTCTATGAAACAAGAAGCAAGGCTGTCTGCCGATCGTGGGAGGAGGTCCAAGGGCTGAAACAGGGAAGGTGTGTCCCTGAACGCTGTAATGCCAGGAGCATCAAGGGTTTCTTGAAGTCGGTGATTACGACTGAGCGAGACAGATCGCATGGCTGGGACTTCTGCAGACACGTGCTGCTGTGTGGGCTGTGCTCAGAGCAGGTGGAGAGTGGTTGGATGCAAGAGGTCTGAATCCTAGCTTTGCTGTTTTGGTAGCTACATGACCTTCAGGGCTCTGTACCTCAGATTCGACTTCTGCAACACAGGAGAAATATTAGAACCTGCACCTCAGAAGGTTGTTTTGAAGGTTAAATGAGTAACTAGAGTAGCAGGTACTCAGAACGGTGCCTGGCAGGAGGCAAGCACTTAGTAGGTATTAGCTGTTCTACCATTTTCCCCATTTTATCACAAAATCAACGTGCAATCTTTCCTGACTCCGTGTTCTAACATTCGGGTCTTGGAATGTGTCTGTCGTGGGGGCAAGGGGTGAGGAACAATTCCGTTAGTGCTACGATTAATTAAGGGGATAAAGTAGGAAGCTGAACAACAGGAAAAGACGGTGAGCACGAGCAGTGCTCCACGTGTGAATGTGGGTCTAAGCACACAGCACCCCCAAGGGAGCAGGTGTTCCCGGGTGTGTCTGTTTTAAGGTTTAAGATAATAACTGAGTTTTGAAAGTGCCTCTAAAAACAAGGTCATAACACATTTTTTACGCATGGGAGGTTTTACTAAGAAATTACACACATCTCATTACAATTTACAGATCTCAAAAGAGAAAAAGCAATTCACATCATTATGGAGGGTTTACAGATTCCTGAAACCATCTGTAATAAGTCAGTCTGGTATAGTAACACTCCACACAAGGCTTTCCTCTGAAACTGGGAATTCCCTTCAGCAATTACCACAGGACTATCCCGTCCTTCTGTCTTAAATGCACAGGGGAAAAAGGCTACGCAGTGACTTTCCCAATGCATGATTCCCTTGAAGTTAGTAATTCATGCTTGGGATGTTATATAAGGAAACACAATATCAATTGCAAAAATAAGGTTTCAATTTCAGTTAATTTTAAAGCTCATTAGGCAAAGTATAATAAAACATCAGGCAGAAATACTACTTTGTCAAATATTTAGCTAAAATAGGTTTCAGAAATTCCTTATTCCACACATACATTTTATATATATTTTTTTACTCTTTTAATGTTTTTTATTTGTTTTTGAGAGACAGAGAGAGACATCGTGGGCAGTGGAGGGTCAGAGAGAGAGAGAGGGAGACACAGAAATCTAAAGACAGGCTCCAGACTCTGAGCTAGCTGTCAGCACAGAGCCCGACACGGGACTCGAACCCACAACCCGTGAGATCATGACCTGAGCCGAAGCTAGACGCTTAACTGAGCCACCCAGCTATTTCTACTTGTTAGCTGTTCTCACCTTTCCCCCCCCCCACCCCCCCTCCTTTTTTAAAAGTAAGCTCCATGCCCAATTTGGGACCTGAACTCATGACCCCAAGATCAAGAGTCACATGCTCTACTGACTGAGCCAGTCAAGTACCCCAAATGTTCTGTTTTTAATGGAAGAAGTTATATATATGCATATAATACAATAGTTATCAGTGGATCAAAATATCATTGTCTCAAAATATGGAAACGCATCTCACAATTCAAATTCACATGGACCTTGGCAGAGTCACAAAGTGTATAAGTGTAATTGAAACTGGTCTGCACGGCAGTGACACCAGCTGGTGGTTCTGGAAAGATGATCAAATCGAAAGTGTTGGTGAATCAGCTACTGAGAATCTTTGATGTAAGTTATCAAATTCAAAACTGAATCTTTCATGGTTACATCCAGTACTTAAAATGCTGAAGACTAACAAATCGTTTTCTATAGTATTTGAGTTTATATGGGGACAAAGTAAAAATCAAATAAACTGCTAATACACATTAAAAAAAGACCTACGTCTAATCTCTCAGAGAAACAGGTGAAGAGTTTTCATCTGAAATAACAATTCTTGAAGATAACGTGCTTAAGATCCAGATAAAATCACCTGTCACAGAGGCTCTTCTTCCTTGAGAGGGGTTGGGGTTAAGAGCCTTGACTCTGCTACTCACTAGCTAGGACCTTGGGCAAGAAATTTAACCTCTTGGTGCCCATGGCCTTCTTTGTAAAATAGGTGCAGTGACAGGAGGTGATATGCAAATGAAGTATGCTGACGCCTATCAGATGCTTAGAAGGAGACCTGGTGCTAATCCATAAAATTGACTTCAGCATTATTTGCTAACTGCACATACCTAACATGTTGGTGACAGTCAATGACTCTGTAGGAATCAATGATTTATTAGAATATACACTTAAAACTAGAAAAATCAACATTTAAAATATTGAAAACTGGGGAATATAGATTTTCCTTTAATCTTAAAATTTTTTAAAGTGTTCTGACTGTAGGATAACTTCCCAAACAGCGAAGTGGCAAGTTTTTTTTTTTTGTTTGTTTGGTTTTTTTTTGAGAGACAGCATGAACAGGGGAGGGGCAGAGAGAGAGGGAGACACAGAATCCAAAGCAGAGTCCAGGCTCTGAGCTAGCAGTCAGCACAGAGCCTGACGCGGGGCTCGAACCCATGAACTGTGAGATCACGACCTGAGCCGAAGTCAGACGCTAAACCAACGGAGCCACCCAGGCGCCCCGTGGCAAGTAAGTTTTTATTTGCAAAAGACAAGATTAATAGCCATATGAAAAAGAGGGTTTATTGGCAGAAACTGTTACATAAATACACAAAGCATCCCAAAGGCATCTGGCTTAATTTGTATCTTTTATGCAACTGAATTATGAACATGTCTCCATATCATGTATCATAATATATCATGTTACTTTTCTCTTTGAGAGGCACAATTTTCCTTATCCAAGAAAAGGAAATAATTATCGTTTTAAAACCTAATCACCAGTTTACCTTAGTAACTCCTGGCAAGAGTTCTGTACTAAGAGTCATGTCCTCATGAGGCCCAGTTGAATTTATTAAAACTTGAAACAAAGCACTGAACTTGTTCTTTTCCATTAAAACATCCTCATTTCAGATGAGGGAGAAGTTGTCTGTAGTCAAATTATCTTGGCTGTTTTAAATATTAAATACGTTACTTTATTTAGCATGGCTTAGCGGACTTATTTCATTCTAACATTCAGATGCACATCACAGTGCAAATCACAAATTGGTTGAGCGCCCACGCGGACAATGATTCTGTGTTCTCTCCTATAACGTCCTGCAACGTGCCTGCCCCTGAGCGTGTGTGGTCTTGTTTTGGGTGGAAATACGATATTGGTGCTATTTAATTACTTAGGAAGTCCCTTTAAATGGAATCCCAGCAGAACTCTTTGAGATTTATGTCAATGTCCTTAAGTGTTATTTACACTCAACAGAGGGGATTCCATCTTGGTGAATTCAACAGACCCCTGGAGCTGCTCAAGAGTATGACGTTTTTTTGGAGAGCTACTGAGTGGGCTTGGGAACAAAGCTACATACAAGAACGTTTGGACGAAATGTTTCTTCTAAGGCAAAGCTTTTCCCACTCCTCTTCCACCCCTTTGGGCTTTCTCAGTTATCTGAGAGCAGTAAATATATTATGCCCCATGCCCCTTAATAATTATGCTTTGGTCTCAATTCATTAGCAACTTCTTTCCAAAAAGGAGAATACAGAATCTTATTTCTGAAGAAGCTGATAATTTAAAAAAAGAAGAGACAAAAAAGGATAAGTCATATCATAAGGCAACCAATAGAGAAGAAACGATTACCCATTTGATGGCTAATCTTTTTATAAATGAGAACTGGCTGCTAGGTTTTACTTAATAAGTGCACTTAAAAATTGTACTTCAGGGGCACCCGGGTGGCTCAGTTGGCTAAGCGTCTGACTTCAGCTCAGGTCACAATCTCATGGTTTGTGAGTTCAAGCCCCGTGTTGGGTTTTGCGGTGACAACGTTGAGCCTGCTTCAAATTTTCTGTCTTCCTCTCTGCCCCTCCCCTGCTCGCTCTCGCTCAAAAATAAACATTAAGACTTTTTCTAAAAATTAAAAAAAAAATTTAAAAACCATACTTCAGAACTGAACAGCATTCTGGTTACGTATTTTCAGAAAAGTCTGTTTAAAAGTTCTACATTAATTCTTGTCCTGATAAACATCCCATAAAAACTCTACATATGATAGATGAAAACAATTAACATGGAAGAACATAATTTATTTTTTATATAAAGTATGTACTACATGAGCGCTAAATAAACGGCACATCACACTCAAAACTCGGGAACAAAGCCACTCAAAGCCACTCAATGCCAGGCCTAGACATCACCTGGGAGTTGGTAAGAAATAACAGAATCTCGGCCCCGCCCCCACCAAGACCCACTGCATCAGCAGGAAGAATCTGTTAGCTTTCCAGATAATTCGGATGTCAACTTGAAGACAATGTTGGGAGGCAGGGAAGGTGTGCACCAGAATCACCTGGGGACCTGCTGAAAATTCACCTGCCAAGTCTCTCCCTGGTGGTCCAGGGGACCGGAAAGGAAGGGTCTGCAGAGGCAGAGCTTCAGGGTGGGGGCGCCCGGCTGGCTCCGTTGTACCACTCTTGATCTCAGGCCCATGAGTTCAAGCCCCACGTTGGGTGTAGTGATTACTTAAATAAAAACTTCAACATCAACAACAAAAAAGCTTCAGGGTGATTCTGAAGCAGCTTCCGGGTTAAGAAACCATCCTTTGAAAATATTTTAACGTTTACCATTATAGTCAATAAACCTTACCCCTACTACTTAGCCAGGCTGTTTCACACCATGAGTCCCGGGGCCAGATTAGAACACATGTTCTCACTTTCCCCTACTAGGTAGTTTCTGACAGACTAAGCTTATAGAATTTCTTCTCCATTCAAAAGAATGAAAATGACTTTCAATTGATGTTTTTAAAATAATCACCTTCTTGCTAGGTGAAAGTTTCCATAGAAGGTCTGTATGTTTATTTCTTTTCTAACTTGATGCCATAATGCCACCAACCCCCTCCACCATCCTGATAGCTCCTGCCTGTATTCTTAGAAGTTTTCCTTCAATATACATCCAGTAATTGTTACTTGGTAAATACTACATGAGAATGGATCGCTTTTAATAGATATTCCAATGTATATTTATTAAAACGACCTATTCTCCTGTGTTACCAACCAGTATTTTACTGGTCATATGTATACAATTGGTCTTATTTAAATAAGCAGGCTATATGCCAGCTGGCCTTGTTTTTTCCTTGAAGTAGAACATCCATGAAGACTATACTGGACAAATTTACTAAGCTTACTAGAATTACTTTAACTCAGCATATGGTCCTGCCTTCAATAAACACGAGGCAGGGGTGCCTGGGTGGCTCAGTCGATTAAGCATCTGGCTTCAGCTCAGGTCATGATCTCACGGTTCACGGGTTCCAGCCTTGCATCGGGTTCTGTGCTGACAGCTCAGAGCCTGAAGCCTGTTTCGGATTCTGTGTCTCCCTCTCTCTCTGACCCTCCCCTGCTCATGCAGTCTCTGTCTCGCAAAAATAAATAAAAAACATTAAAATTTTTTAAATAAAAAAATAATTAAACATGAGCCAAAACAGGATTTGTAATTATTTTGCCTGGAATGTTAAACTCAAATCAAGAGAGTATTTTTGGGGGTGATTGTGTTTTGACAAAGGTAACATGAAAAACACAAACCTTTCATCTGTAATTAACAGAAACAAATTGTGATCTGCTTGCTTATTTGAGAAAACAAATTTATTTAACAGATTTCTGACTTCACTCATCTGTTAAATGGATTAATCAACTGCATTTTCCCATATTCCAAATGGGAATTCTTAAAATGTTGAATTATATGCAAAATTAGTATCAATCAATCTCTACCTACAGATAGAAGGAAATATGAACATAATTAATAAAGCCCTTTTTCACATACAGAACATCACATCTACCACATCAAGGACTGTGGAAATACTAAATAATGTCCATGCTTATATGAAGCTATGAATAACTTTTTGTAGCTAATACTCTAGAATGAGCATTTAAAAGTTTCGTTCCTTCAAAAGCAACTATGTTAGACACATATAAAGTAATACTACTGATTCTCAAAATGCTTTTGGGTTTTCCTTTAGATCTCTCCAATTGAAGGGCACCTGGGTGGCTCAGTTGGTTAGGGGTCCAACTCTTGATTTCGGTTCAGATCATCATCTCGGGATTTGTGAGTTCAAGCCCCATATGCACACTGACAAAGCGGAGCCTGCCTAAAATTCCTTCTTTCTCCCTCCCTCTCTGACCCTACCCTGCTCACTCTCTCTCAAAATAGATTAAAAAAACACAAAAAACACCTCTTCAATACATAACCCATATTAAGAAACTAGGTCTCACTAGCCAATTGTTACCCATTTTAATTGGGATTAAAAATGGCATATCCTGGTATGAACACCTACCTTATTCATCCCCATCTAGATCTAAATTAATTTTGGTGGCTTCAAAAAATTAATTCCATTTTCAGTAGAGACAGCTGTCACTAATGGTATTCAAAGGAATGTATCATAGAAACATTGCAAAATAATCTAAATAATAAAGAGCACCACTACTAGAACAGGGGGTATGGCTGCTCCACTTAAATATGCTTCATGTGGATGAAGGGATGCATTATGTCCCCTCCTCGGAATCATCTAAAAATAAATAAAATGAAAATAGGGACGCCTGGGTGGCTCAGTCGGTTAAGCGTCCAGCCTCGGCTCAGGTCATGGTGTTACGGTTCGTGGGTTCGAGCCCCGCGTCGGGCTCTGTGCTGACAGCTAGCTCAGAGCCTGGAGCCTGCTTCAGATTCTGTGTCTCCCTCTCTCTCTGACCCTCCGCTGCTCGTGCTATCCCTCTCTGTCTCTCAAAAATAAATAAAAAACATAAAAAAGAAAAGAAAATAGGTGTTTTTCAAATAAGCAAACCTAATTTTCTAGTTGGGCAATAAAACCGCATCATCGAAGCACATTAAATTTAGGATACTACCTTTATTAAATAAAAAAGTTACACTATGATTTTATATACTGTTGAAAACAGTGACTATTTTGTTTGTCTAAAGGCAGCAGTACTTCCCGGTACCCTCTCGTGATGTTACACCTTCAGATCAGGTTCAGAAAGTAAGTAACAGGGGAGATTTTTCACATTTCTCTAGATTTATCAACTTGAAAGGGATTTCAGAGCATAAAGGCAAAATGAGACAGACATAAAAGAATACTTTTAGATACTGAGATTGTGTCCTCAGAATTTGGTTAAATTTGGCTTTTTAAAATTCTATCCTCTTATCCCCAGAAGTAAATTTCAATTTTAAAGCTGGGGAGAGAAGATAATTACTAGATTAGTTAACCGCAAATACTCTGGCAAGCAGGAATAAGAGCGAGAGTGAAGACATTTATAGATACATTTGTGACATCTCTCTGATGTGGGATGAGCTACACATCAGAATGAAAGCATCATGGGTACTGGACTGCAGGGTCCTGGAGGGCATCAACAACGTAACCAACACATCTGCCCCGACGGAAGTATAAACTCATGAAGAAAAACAGGTCCAGCAAAGCAGTGGGGGAGAATAAAATACAGGAAAAGACCCATAAATTTGAGAACATTCTATCTTTTTGTCTGAAACAAAAAAGGAGGGGGGGGTTCCCTGAAGCATGGAATGGGTTTCTCCGTGGGTGTGCTTCTATTCCGTTATGAGGGGAGGGCTTAATGCAGATTCTGGCCAATCATAAACGTCCGGCAGCAGGGAGTCATATTCACTTCGCCATATTCTTTCTCTAATGTACTTGGCCTTGTCCTCAGGTTCTGGATATCGGAAGGCCATTTTGTTAGCATACAGGTATTCTGCAACCTGAAAAATAAATAAGATTACTGTGTAGGCTCTGAGTATCAACCTGTTTGAGAGAAAAGGAATTATTAAAACACAGAGAAATGAATTTAGAAGAGTGACATTTTCAAAATACTAAATGACATTACTCTGACTCACTTCAAAACATTTGAAAACTATTAAAAGCTTAAAAGATGAAATAAAAATCATCTGTAATCTCACTGTAAGTCTGACGTGTTTTAAAGCCCTCCCCCCATTTATTGGCATTTCCTTGATACTTCAATCTAACAATTATGCCTTTTTCCTCCTACTCCAGTTCCCATTCTAAATATTGATCACTATGGAAGTTTATTTCAGTTAAGAAAAAAATTTAACAAAAAATGAAGGTTATTAAAAATAACCTTTCATCCCAGGGGCTCAACCTTCCTGTATTTTGGGATAAACATGTGTTTCAGTTATTTTCTGGTCTATTGTAAGAAACGTATTTGTGCCCGTGGGAAAGAATGGGGCAAGGCAGGAGAGCAGAGTGAGTTGTGCTTGGTCAGGCAGGCGAGCAGCAGGTGACCGGTAGCTATAAAGAGATGCTCAGTGGCTGTGGGTGGGGTGGGGGACAGAAACAAAGCACGAACTCGTCTCCCGATCCCTTGTTCTTAAAAAGGAAAGCCTAAAGCGAAGGAGCAGATTCTCTACTCAGCGGAAGGGGGAAGAGACGTGATCCTGTGCCCAGCCCTAAGCACAGTGTCTCCTATTTCATACGACCTCCCATCGGGGCACATCGGTAATCTCTTGACTGACTGACACGTTCCCAAATCTTTCCCACATGTAATATCATCCTATAAATTCTAAAGATGAGCTCTATCCATCCTAGTTCTGGGCTCTAAAATCCTCAGTTGTTTTGCAACAGTAAGGTATTCAGACTCTTTTTGCCTCCCTATACTTTAGATTCCACTCAACTGGAGTGGCTGTTATTATTATTATTATTTTTTAGAATTTTATTTTTAAGTAATTTCTACATACAATGCACGGGGCTTGAACTCATGACTCTGAGACCAAGAGTTGCATGCTTTGCCGAATGACTAGCCAGCTGCCCCTGGAATGGCTGTTATTTCATAAACATATCATCCTTTACTCTAATTCCCGATCTTTGTTTAATTTATAAGTACCAAAATAATGCAAAAATAACATTTATAGTCAAAGGGGTAAAAATCTTAGGATCATGAGTATACAGTCGAAAATGTGGTTGATAAATTCCACATCTAATCTTGATGTTCAAGAAAATCTTAGTAAACTAGGAATGAAGCCTACTTCTTTAAAAAGATGAAAAAAGATTTATTTCAACCAAAAGCTTGTATCACATTTGATATTAAAATACAAGGATCTTCTTATCAACTAAGTTGGTTGAAACTGATTTTAAGGGTTAAAAAAAAAGAGTAATACATATTAAATAAATAATACAATTACTTGCAACTGATTTAAAACTCAAAATTCCAAAAGAGTTAAATAAAAGACTATTATAAGAATTAAAACTGGGGGCGCCTGGGTGGCTCAATAGGTTAAACCTCTAACTCTTGATTTCTGCTGAAGTCATAACCTCCAGTTCATGAGATGGAGCAGTACAGGGCTGCTTGGGATTCTCTCTCTTCTCTCTCTGCCCTCCCCCCACTCACACTCTCTCAGAATAAACAAACAAACAAAAGAATTAAGATTGTTCAACAAACTAGTTATCAAGTAAGTTCATAAGAATTAATACCTCCCCTCTACACCAGAAACGACCAGCAAGGAAATAAACATGGAAAGAAAAACTTTGTTCACTATAAAGAACCCAAAATTTAAAATTTAAAATTTAAATACCTAGGAAAGTAAGTATTGAGCAATGTACCATACTTACAGAAGAAAACAACAAAATTATATTGAAAGACTTAAAAAAAAGAAAAAGACTGTGGCGAGTAAAAAGAGATACTTGTGAGGAAGGAAGTCACTACTAAAAGACAACTGTACCAACTTAATTTACAAGTATGACAGTTTCATACATAGTTGCAGGGTTTTCTTTGAACTCAAAAGGACTGAGAAAAATTGACCCAAAAGAATGCACAGTTTAAACAAATTCTGAAAAACCATAATGATGGGAAATATATAGTATAAAATAATACATATTATATATATCAAAATCATTATTATTTTTTTTAAGATTTTATTTTTAAGTAATCTCTACACCCAACTCACAATTGCCAGGTCAAGAGTCACATGCTCTACTGACTGGGCCGGCCAGGCGCCCCACATACCACAATATAATTGTAACGGAGCCTAATAATAGGCCAATATGGTGAGGAACAGACTCTCAAGATAGGAGGACTATATGTTAATAAAAGGACCATTCTCCATCACTGGGTGCTGGGGCAACGGGCTAACTACTCCGAAAAAAATGTTTCTCTGTCTCACATCACATTCTAAAATAAATCTCAGAGGGATTAAAAAGTTTTATGTTATTAAAAAATGCAGGTAGACATTTATATGATTTTGGGACTGGGGGAAGTCATTAACATTCATAAAGGATAAATCCATAAAGTAAACAGATCATTCCATAAAAAAGCTTCTGAAATATGGCATTCCAAAAGTTAAAATAAATGGCAAATGGGAAAATACCTGCACCATAGCAAACAGAAGGATCACAACACTTAATATATAAGAAGCCTTTCCAATACAGTATAAAAAGAGGCAAAAGTCAAGGTGCCTAGGTGGCTCAGTTGGTTACATGTCTGACTTTGGCTCAGGTCATGATCTCACAGTTCGTGAGTTTGAACCCCACATAGGGCTCTCTGCTGTCAGCACAGAGTCCATTTGGGATCCTCTGTTCCCCCCTCTCTCTGCCCTTCTCCTGCTGTGTGCTCTCTCTCTCTCTCTCTCTCTCACAAAAATAAATAAACATTATAAAGAATTAGAAAAAAACAAGCAAAAGTCACTAATAGGCAGTTCACAGAATACAACTGTTTAATAAACAAAAAATTAAAAAATTTATTTGAGAGACAGAGAGAGAGCACAAAGGGAAGAGGGGTGAGGGAAAGAGGGAATCTTAAATAGGCTCCACACCCAGTGCAGAACCAAAATCAAGTCAGATGCTTAACCAACTGAGCTACCCAGGTTCCCCAACAAAATAATTCTTTAATTTCACTAATACTAAAATAATTGCTTTAAATAAAAATGATCCTTTTCAACCCGGGCCGGGCAAAATGGCTCCCGCAAAGAAGGGTGGCAAGAAGAAGAAGGGCCATTCTGCCATCAACGAGGTAGTGACCAGAGAATACACCATCAACATTCACAAGCGCATCCATGGAGTGGGATTCAAGAAGCGTGCCCCTCAAGCACTCAAAGAGATCCAGAAATTTGCTATGAAGGAGATGGGAACCCCAGATGTGCGCATTGACACCAGGCTCAACAAAGCTGTCTGGGCCAAAGGAATAAGGAATGTTCCATCCCGTATCCATGTGCGGTTGTCCAGAAAACGTAAGGAGGATGAAGATTCACCAAACAAGCTATATACGTTGGTTACCTATGTACCTGTCACCACTTTCAAAAATCTACAGACTGTTAATATGGATGAAAACTAATTGCTGATTGTCAAATAAAGGTATAAAACTGTCAAAAAAATAAATAAATAAATAAATAAATTCAAAAAAAATGAGATATGGGGCGCCTGGGTGGTCAGTTAAGCATCCAACTTTGGCTCAGATTATGATCTCATGGTTCATGAGTTCAAGCTCCGAGTCAGGCTCTGTGCTGACAGAGCCTTAAAAATAAATAAATAAATAAATAAATAAATAAATTTTTTTTAACAGATATAATTTTACATCTATGAAGTATGTAAGATTAAAAAAATACTGAGTATTGGCAAAAGTGTGAGAAAACAGATACATTTCATGTCTAATATGTACGATGGAAACCGACAGTTTTTTCCTAAAGATAGGGATGGTAATATGTATCAGAAGCCTTAGCATAGTAATACTTTTTGTTCTTATGATTGATTAGACATCTTAAGAAAAAACAATTACAAATGTATGCAAAAATTGATCTAAGGATATTCACTACAATATTTCTAACAAAATGAAAAATGCTTAAATTCTAAAATTACAGAAATGGTTAAACAAATTATGATACGCCAACAGAGAGAATCCCATGAAGCACTAGCAGTCATACAGGAGAATTACTACTGATTTACATGGGAAAAGGCTTACAACATACCTCATGGAGAAAGTGCAGCGAGAAACCAATTATAAACAGTCACGGGTGACTGCATGTGTGTGCAGATGTATGCATGCGTTAGGGAAGAAGGAAGACTAGAAGACAACAAATCCAAAAGACTGAAGTGGGTTACATCCTGGTAGAAAGAATGTGGGTCACCTAAAATTTCTTCTTTGTCCTCTTAAAATGTTTCAAACTTTTCTCTGTAAACTTGTAAGAATTTGCCATTAAAATTTATGTGAGGAGGTATAAATTAATACCTACCTTAGTAGCAATGTTAATAGAAACTTCCTGAATATCAGCAAGTGGTGGGTAAAGTCGCCCTTGAGCTAGCTCTTTATCTGTCAGTTGACTTGCCAGTGCCTGAAGAGAAAGACAGCATTTTACTTTTGTTTAAATGACACAGAATAAGGCTCTAAGAAAAGGGGAACGGGGCTTGGGGAGCAGAAAATAACACAGGTAACATAATTCTCCTTATTTTTATCAGGAATATGCATAAAGGACTGCAGAAATTAAAACTGTTCACCACTAAGCAACAAATAACCAGGTTTAAAGGCTTATTGGCATATTCTTCTTAATATACATACAAAGTTTGGCATAACTATAACAGCTACTATGAAAACAGATATTAAAATCTGTATTAGTGTGAGTTCTTTAAAACTCATATTGTAGCCTGGCACTCCAAAAGTCCAGCACATTCCAAATAAACCAGTATTTGTCCATTAAAAATATGAAGGTGTCACAGTGTGTTCCTTCAGACATACACACTACATATATATGTATATACACACACACACACACACACACATATACACTATACTACAGGTAAAATAAATATGAAAGGATTCATAGCTTACAATCAAATATCTGAAAAATTGCGATAAAAATGAATTTTACACAAAAGTGGATGGGCAAATCACAAAAGCAACAGATGAATACCTTCCTTTCCATTCATAAGGCAAATGTGACCCAGTGTCTCTCTTTCTCTGATTTTAACTAGGATCCATTCATCATTATAATTCATCCTTTATAAAATAGCCAAACAATATTTAAGGCATTTACCTTTGCAGCTTCTAGGAAAACATGGTCACTAATATGCCGGGTGTTACAGAGAATAACAGCTAAAGCCACACCTAGAAAACATTTTAAATAGTTTAGTAAGGTCACTTTTCAAATTATGAAAGGAGCCAAATAAATTCCCAGGCTTAAAGCAAATTAATGGTAACCCATCCCCCCAGACAGTCCCTCAAAACACAGCAGCCAAGAGAAACAGAACTCTGAGAGTTAAAAATCAAATGATCTTTGTTACAATTCTTATTTACTAGAAGAATTTTAGAAATAGCAAATGGCTTTTCTCAATTTAACAGTCGGCAAAATTACAATGCATACAATTCATCAACACTTGTTACAAAGAACATCAATCCCCAGCCCGCCTCTAAACACCTTGCCACCTCGTAGACGCTACTACCATAGGGTTCTATAGTGGCAACTACTTCCAATTCTTTCAGCTGATTAATGTTTCTCTTTCTCACTTAGACAGCTCGCTTCAATTTCTCCTGACTACGGAGTTTTAGAGATCACAGATTCCTTCCTGCAGGAAATAAGTGTGCTGGCATTGCTTCACATTTCCAGCCTCCTCCCTCCGTCCCACATGGTGAGGGCACAACTTTGGCTGAATCGGTATTCACTGGTTACGTTATTAAGACTTCACGAGTGTTACTCATAGCTGAGCCATTATTAACACCATGTCATGATTATTTCTCCTCTCCTACATAACTTTTTGTCTTCTGTGAAGTTACGTCCAGCTGTACTCCTTGTTTTAGATGCTCAGTACTTGAAATTATCTCAGGCTGAAACACTCGTTCAGCTGCCCAAACCATGTAGTGTTTCAGCTACTGGATGTATTCTTTCATCCTCTAGAAGAAACCTGTGCTGACGCTCCCCTCTGGGACGGCTGCTCTGCATCCCAGACAAAGAGTTGTCATCCTGGAAACCCCTGATCTTCATCGGGACTCCCTTTGCTTCTTTCTGAGCTCACTTCCTAAATCCCACTTCTTCCTAGTTGTTGTTACTCCTCTTTTTTGGTAGGATATATCCTCCTGTTTTCTGAAGATGCTCCCTCTCCTCCCCGCTCCTTTTTTTTTTTACTACTATCCACTTATTTGATAGTTTATTTGGGTTTACAATTCCAGTTTGGAAATAATTTCCTTTCAGAATTGTAAGCATTATTCCAATACCTTCTAGCTGCCGGCATTGCTGGTGAGAAATCAATGTCAATTTGTTTCTAGGTCCTTTTCAGTGATTATCTTTTAACTGCATCTCTGGAAGCATTCAATCTTTTTTCATACCAAACGTTCTGTAATTTCCCAGTGATGTGCCTTGAGTAAGGTTCCTAACTTTCACACACCACGTTTGGCACTCAGTGGGAGGCCATTCCTATCTAGAAACTTGGGTCTTTCCGTTTCGGGAACTATTCATGATGTTTGTCATTATTTTCTTCCTTCCATTTATCTGTTCTCTCTCTAAAATTTCTATTTTCCAATACTATACTTCCTGGACTAGTCTGCTAATTTTTTTCTTTTATTTTCCACCCCTTGTTCTTTGCTCTATTTCTAGGTGACTTCTTCAGCCTTTTCTTCTTCTTTTTTTAAATGTTTATTTATTTTTGAGAACAAGTGGGGGAGAGGCAGAGAGAGAGAGAGAGAGGGAGACAGAGAACCCCAAGCAGGCTCTGTCCTGTCAGTGCAGAGTCCGAAATGGGGTCTGAACTCACAAACTGCAAGATGATGACCCGAGCTGAAATCAAGAGTCAAATGCTTAACCAACTGAGCCACCCAGGTGCCCCCTGAGCCTTTTCTTATAATCCTTCTGCGATCAAACTTTTCATTTTCAAGAACTCATTTTTGTTTTCTAATTAAAAAAATAAAATAAAATTCTGTCTTGTTACTGGAACATAATATTTTTGTCTCCATTGGTAGTTTTTTAACTTTCCTTCTCTCCACCTAATCCCTGCTTCTTCCTGAAAGGCTTTTTTCCCCCTTGTTTATTTTGGTCTCTTTTATGAAATAAATTGTTCATGTAAGAGATTTTCCTCAGCTGATTAGTAATCTTTGAATGTTTCTCATATTTAAGGGTTGGGCACTACAAGAATGATTGGTAGCTCAGAGGTGAGCACGGGGCTTGCCTGCTCCGAGTATCACTGCGGTGACTTGGCTTTCAGTCACCCTACTTTCTGGCACCTCTGTCCTCAATTGTATCTGGAGTCTTCCAGTCTAGAAATTGTCACTTTTACACTATTCCAAAGGTATCCCGACAGTCTTCAGCCAGAGTGGGGAAGTACAATTATCTAATTACCCCAGGATGAGAAGAAAATCAGATGGTTAATAGCTTCCTTATTTAATCCAGCCTCTAGATAATATATGTATTTTAGAAAGTAGAACATTTGTTCTATCTACAGTTAATGTTGTTACTTAAATATTTGGGGCAAGATCTATGGTCTACTTATATTTTTCTTTTCCATTCCGCATTTCTTTTTTTCCTCTTTATTCCTGACTTTCAGATTTTTAAAAAAATCATTTCATTTCCTCCTCAAACACTCTCTCGCTATAGCTGGGAAGTTTTTCTAGTCTTCAAGTGATGATCCTAAAATGTATGACATGCACCCTTATGAGAATTCCGTGTCAGCCTCTAACTTACCCTCCTGACACACAATGCAAGTCCCTCCTGACAGTTTAACTCCACGTGACCGACAAGCTATATGGTTATGTTGCTCCTTTCAAGGAAATCTTTTTGCTCTGGCTGCATTCAGTCTTCACTTTGTTGTTGTTTGCTAAAGCCTCAAAATGCTGGTCCTGGATGTGGCCTTCTTCTTATTTACCCCACAGGGGTCTCACCGAGCATCCTGAGTACGTATATTGCCATCATTCATCAGGTTCTAAGAAATTCTCTTAGGGCGCCTGGGTGGCTCAGTCGGTTGAGCGTCTGACTTCGGCTCAGGTCATGATCTCGCAGTTTGTGGGTTTGAGCCCTGTTGCGGGCTCTGTGCTGACAGCTCAGAGCTTGGAGCTGCTTCGGATTCTGTGCCTCCCTCTCTCTGCCCCTCCCCTGCTCACACTCTGTCTCTCTTTGTCTCAAAAATAAACAAACATTAAAAAAATCAGAAAAGAAAAAAGAAATTCTCAGCCATGAAGACTATCAATATTGCCTCTGCTTCATTCTCATGCCCATCTTCTGGGATTCAATAAAATAGATTAAAGATATACATCTGTTTTTCTATATTTTCCTCTTTTTTTGGTCTCTGGATCATTTCTTCTGGCCTATTTTACAGTTTATTTCTCTTTGGTCTAATCTGCTATAAACAGAACTCATTCACTGAGTTCTTAGAATTTATTTTTCAATGCTAGAATTGCTAGTGTTACTGGCTGAATTTTTCAAGTTTGGTTTTATCTCCACAAACTAACAATAAGCATATTTGTTTCATAGCATCTGTTTGACATGTAGAATTCCAGAGTTTTCCTGTTGTTTCTGCTGCTTTTGGCTTGTGCTGCCTTGTCTCTTTATGTGCCTCCATATCTTTTAATTTTTAACTGGGAGTGTACTTCAAAACTTGTGAAAGTAACTTGAAGACTAGGGCAGTGTTATCTTGCTCCACAGAAGATTTCTGCTTGCTTCTGTGAGGCACTTGTGGATGCAGGTGGGCTTGAGGTTTTCTAGATCATTGATCTGAAAGCGCAGACTCTACCCCTATTCCAAAGTACAGCTGTAGGGTTTCGGACCCCTAGTGGTTCACTGGAATCCCATCCCTGGCAGATGCCGGATGCTAACGCTGGCCTTCCCCTCGGGAAATGCACCGCTTTACTGCTCAGCTGCTTCTTGCTGATTAGAGGACGTTTCCAGCATAAAACTCCTTCACATGCTGGTTTTCTGAGCTCTGGTTCTCTCCCTAATCTTGATCCAGAATTCCCCTGAGATCAAGAGTTTCATGCTCTACTGACTGAGCTAGCCAGGCGCCCCACAAAAAAAAGACTTTTGAACCGTACACTGAAAGAGCTAAAAAAAGATGAATGAATGAGTGCCACAGAAACCCTCCACATTACAGTCAATATCCTGTTAGCCATTTGACTATTTTAAGGTTTTATTTTGTTGATTTTGTTGATTTTGAACATTATCAAGTTCGAGAAAGAGATCACTGGGGATGGGAGAGTTTCTACTACAGACCCTAGGTCTCAAGAGATAAGTAGGGTAGAACTCAGACATAAAACTGCTACATGGACGGAAAAGGAGGAAAGTTCAGACACAGAAGCGCCGGGATATTCACAGGCTAACACTCTTCCCTCTGACGACAGCTGTGACAAGCTTGCTTGACGCCAGCCGACGCACACTGAAAATCTACCTGTGATCAAATCATACAGCCAACTGCTAGCCCTTCAGGGAGAGAGAGGCCCACAAGAAGAAAGATGCCAGTACAAAAGAAATTCAGGTCAAATCCCTATTTTACTAAACACAGTCTTTCATTAAAATGAATGAACAACTAAGGATTGCCAGAAATTTATAGAAAGTGAACAGCACAAAAGAAGAAATATTTAAAAGAATTTTAGCCCTAAGAAGACATTTGAAGGGATACTGTAACCTTTAAAAAAAATACAAATGGCTATTAAAGAAAAGTGACTTTAGGATAAGAAAAAGGTGTTGAGAATAAAAAATATTTGAACCTAGTAACCTGATGATATGTGATATTACTCAATTGTTAATTTTATGTGGTGTGATACTAGTATTATGTTTATATTTAGGTTAAAAAACTTTTTTAGAGATACATACATAAGTAGTTATGAACAAAATTATATGTCTCTGATTTGCTTTAAAATAACCCAGTGAGGGGTGCCTGGGTGGCTCAGCTGGTTGAGCATCCAACTTCAGCTCAGGTCATGATATCACGGTTCGTGGGTTCAAGCCCCACGTTGGGCTCTGTGGTGACAGCTCAGAGCCTGGACTCTGCTTCAGATTCTGTGTCTCCCTCTCTCTTTGGTCCCTCCTTCACTCATGCTCTCTTTCTGCCTCAATAATAAATAAACATTAAAAATTTTTAGAAATAAAATAAAATAAAAATAAAATAACCCAGTGAGGAAGGAAAGGGTAGGAATATATGATTACATGTTGATAATTGCTGAAATGTGGGAAACTGGAGCATGGGACCTCATTTTCCCCTCTGCTTTTGTGTATGTTTGAAAGTTTTTATAATAAAAAGATGTTTGCTTTTGTTGTTGTTATTTTTTTAACTTTTATTTCAACCAGGCTCCACACCCAGTGTGGGGCTTGAACTCACACCCCTATCAAGGGTTGCTTGCTCTACTGACTGGGCTAGCCAGATGCCCTACAAAAAAGGACTTTTGAAACATACACTAAAAGTGCTAAAAAACAGATGAATGAATGAATGCCACATAAATCCCCCAAATTACAGAATAAAAAAAGATAGAAGTGAATATATGAAATAAAATTTACAAGTCAAGAACAATAGAGAGATTTGCCCAATGGCAAGGAAAAAAAATGAGAAAGAAAAAAAAGGTACAGTGAACTGGCCCCCCCACAGATATGCACAATAAATGGAAATTAAGCCTAAACCTGGATGCATCCTAAATATTTTTAGGGAGAAAAAGCTAGTACTTATGAAGAAATGAGGATCTCAATGACATCAAATTTCTCAACAGCAGCACTGGCCACTAAAAGGAGAAATCTTTTCAAAAATCTGAGAGAATGGGCTTTCAATCTACGAATCTCTACCCTACCAAACTGTAAGTGAGAAGAAAAACAGTTTAAGATATGTAAAAGCTTGAGAAGTTTTCATCCATGCTTAGTAAAAACACTTACTCAAAGATGCATTCCAAAACAATGAGACCACAACAGACAGGAACAGCACGGCCACAGGCATAGCATACGTGCGAGTGAGAGAGGACAGTAACGGGGGCCTAAGACGTAGTCAACTATGGAGCAGGAGCTAACAGGAAATTAGAGAAAGATTCACTCTACTTGATACCTGAAAGACTTGAGAGTTTCAAAATTTTTGTAACATAGAATTACATATTCAAGTCAGACTCATTTAGACATAATCTATAATCATGTAATTTCAGAATCAATCCATAGACAAAGCACAGGAAACAACAGATCACAATGTAAATCTCCAAAAACCCTCTCCTGACAGTAACTAATCAAACTTGAGAGATGGAATAAGAACAGATAAGAAAGCTAAGTGCCAGATTTTTCAACTGTAGCAAGCTAATAAAAATGGTCTGGGGGCGCCTGGGTGGCTCAGTTGGTTAAGCGTCTGACTTTGGCTCAGGTCACGATCTCGTGATTCTTGAGTACGAGCCCCACGTCGGGCTCTGAGCTGTCAGCTCAGAGCACGGAACCTGCTTCAGGTTCTCTGTCCCCTTTCTCTCTGCCCCTCCCCTACTCACACTCTGTCTCTTTCTAAGATAAATAAACGTTTAAATGGTCTTAAGTTTTCAAAAGGTCTTTAAATATGTTATATAAAAATAAAGGTAACTACTCAAAAAACTAAAAGTAGTAACACCATTGAGAGGTAGAGAGGAGCACCAAGTATTAGGAGGTATGTGGACACTATTATATTTTACAGTCGAAGTTCATACATATGGGCTATAGCTGGAATCAAGACAGGGGAAGATAAGTGTATCAGCGATGATGGTAACCATCAGAAAAACTCAAAGCAAACCACTGGCAGCGGTTATAGCTGAGAAGTATGATAATGAGGTACCAAGAGAAAACTGGGGCTGTTTCCATAATTTGGCTACAGTTGATAATGCCATTATAAACACCGGGGTGCATATATCCCTTTGAATTAGTATTTTTGCATTCCTTGGGTAACTACCTAGTAGTACAATTGCTGAATCATAGGGTAGTTTTACTTTCTACTTTTTGAGGAATTTCCACAGTGCTTTCCAGAGTGGCTCTACCAGTTTGCATTCCTACCAATAGTGCAATAGGGTTCCCCTTTCTCCATATTCTCATCAACATCTGTTGTTTCTTATGTTGTTGATTTTAGCCATTCGGACAGGTGTGAGGTGATATCTCATTGTAGTTTTGACTCGTATTTCCCTGATGACCAGTGATGCTAACCATCTTTTCACATATCTACTGGCCACCTTCTTTTGAAAAATATCTATTCATGTCCATTTTTAAATTGGATTCTTTGTTTTTTGGGTGTTGAGTTTTATAAGTTCTTTACATATTTTGGATACTAACCCTTTATCAGATATATCATTTGCAAATATCTTCTCCCATTCCGTAAGTTGCCTATTGACTGATGAATGGTTAAAGATGATGTGATACATGCACCCACATACAACAGGATATTACTCAGCCATAAAAAAAAGAAATGAAATCTTGCCATTTGCAACAACATGGATGGAGCTAGAGAGTATTATGCTAAGCAAAATAAGTCAGTCAGAGAAAGACAAACACCATATGATTTCACTCATATGTGGAATTCAAGAAACAAAATAAATGGGCAAAGGGGAACAAAGAGAGAGAGAGGCAAACCAAGAAACAGAATCCCAGAACTATACAGTACGAACTGATGGTTACCAGAAGGCAGGTGGGAAGAGGGATGGGCTAAACAGGTGGTGGGGATTACAGAGGGCATGTGTCATGATGGGCACCCGGTGTTGTATGGAAGTGTTCAATTACTATACTGTGCACCTGAAACAGGTATGGCACCGCATGTTACCTGCAATTTAAATAAAAACTTAAAAAAAAAGAGATATGAAAGGAAAACAAAGAGGCTTAAATAATTTTAAAACATTCTGTTCCTTCTGCATTTTCATATACCATGTAGTACATTATTTCTGTAATAAAAACAAATTTAATGAACAATATCAATAAATACACTTATAGAGTAAATAAAGCAAGTTGGATTTGCTGAATTCCTTGAGTTTCTCTGTACAAACATACCAAATTTCTATAAATACTACTGCTCATTTTATTCTTAAATTCTAAGGAATCTGGTGAAGTATTTGAACATAATTAACGATTGCTCTTTAACATAAATAATGGTGGCATTTACCTGGGAAAATATATGCATTGTTTCCTTGGCCTGGTGTAAATACTTTCCCATTACTGAGTTTCACTGGCTCAAATGGACTGCCACTGGCAAACAAACACCTTCCCTGTGAAGAAAGGAAATAACCTCAATTTGTAACTGTATGTGGACTAAAATATTGAAGTGAATCAAAACAATGAATCAAAACAAAATAAAATCCTGTACTAAAAGAGACCAATTTATTACTTGTGAACAGACATAATTTACTATATAACACAATCCTTTCACTGATATTCTTATTAGATGGGGCACCTGGGTGGCTCAGTTGTTAAGCATCTGACTTGATTTTAGCTCAGGTCATGATCTCATAGTTCATGGGATCGAGCCCTGCATCGACTCTGTGCTCCCAGCACAGAGCCTGCTTGGGATGCTCTCTTTCCCTCTCTCTCTCTTCCCTCCTGCTTGCTCTCGCGCTCTCTCTCTCAAAATAAAATAAATAAACATTTAAAAAATTCTTACTAGAATGAGGTTTTGTTTGTTTATTTTATGTTAGAGACAGGCAGAGAAAGAGCACAAGTCAGGGAAAGGGCAGAGGGGGAGAGAGAGAATCTGAAGAAGGCTTGACATTGGGGCTTGCTCCCACAACTCTGGGATCATGACCATTAGAAAATATCAAGAGTCAGACACTCAATCCACTGAGCCACCCAGGAGCTCCTAGGATGAGGTTTTATGCATTACACACATTCAAATAAAGTTGAAAATTGCCCAATAATGAACTAAAAACCTGATACTTCTTTTTCCATTAAAAGCTTAACATGTCGATGGGCCAACAAAGGCCATCCTGAATAACAGAGATTACTGTAAACACCTGTGAATGAAGGGGAGCACAAAAATTAGACTGTGACCACCGACTGTCCATCTGCTGTTTTTGGCTCTGTTCCAGGTGCTTTCTACGAGTTAACTCAGTACAGCCTGCATAAAAAAGCTTCTGAGATTATCATCTCTATCTCACAGATATAAAAAATTCTCACAAAATGATGGCTTAGATGTCCAGTTCTCTGTAAAAAGTCACACATCGCAATTGTAGAAGTTATACTTGAATCCAGATTTTTTTTATAACACCAAAGCCCATGATCTTTCCATTCTGCTATAATGCCCCAGTTAGGCAGTTTACACAACAGGCATATGGTGTACCCACACTATTACCCCAGAGAAATATGGCATGTTGCCTTGTTGAAGAAAAGTAAGTCTCCAAATTTGTTGTGTCACTTTTAGTACTGTGCTCAAGAATGGCATATAATATTACTAGTATATTCAATATGTCTTAAAAATTTTTTAAAATGTTTATTTATTTTGTGGGGGGAGGAAGGGCAGAGAGAGAAAGGGAGACACAGAATCTGAAGCAGGCTCCAGGCTCTGAGCTATCAGCACAGAGCCTGACGTGGGGCTTGAACCCACAGGATGTGAGATCATGACCTGAGCCGACATCAGATGCTCAACCGACTGAGCCACCCAGGTACCCTAAATATTCACTATTTCTAAGGGAATTAGATGCCCATGAAATTGAAGAGTACCTGAAAGTCAATTTGTAAATCCTTTAAATAGTATTTCCCTGGGCCAAATCCCACCTGCTCCACTCCTTGGCAAAAAACAGAAACAAAAACAATCCCACAAAGAGCAAGAAAACAGTAGCTCTCAAACAGGACAATCTATCCTGGAAAACTTGAGGTATGACTAAAGTAGGTCATGTTTAAACAGATACTTGGATTAACTAAAAGGAGATTTACAGAAAATTACCTCCACTCAGATGGATGGACACATTGACGTAGCACCTGAAAACCGGACAGAATAAGAAGTGTGTAGACGATGCTTTTGTCTTCTTTTCTCTAGATCTAAAAATGTGTATTATACCATTTCACCAATGGTATAATGATTATTCTTTGAAGTACAGTGATCCTCGGTATTAGTGGATTTAACACTCAAGAATTTGACCCTCTGGATCACATGAGCAGATACTTGTAACTGGGAACATAACCTGTGGCAGTGATAAAGAATTCAAAGGAACTAAATCTTAATCAAATTGGATGAAAGTAAAAATTTGTTCCCCTGACAGGTGTCAGATGACGGAGAACAATGGCCCTCATAAGGACAAACAGTGACAGTGAAGATACATTTGAAGAGGGTAAAAAGAATTGTTTTATGAAAAGTGAGGGCAAGAAAACAGAATTTACTTATGAATTGATTATTTCTATGATACATCTTTGTATGCCTGTGTCACTAAATAATTAGAAAAATAAATGGAAATTTTACAAAGGAAAAATACAATACAATTAAGAACCTAACAACGGATTAGCATAGCTAAAAAAAAAAATATGCAAGCTGGAAGAGAAGTTCAAAGGAAATCACCAGATGAAAACACAGTATGCAAACAGGAAGGCATATATAAAAAGCAGTGTAGGAGGTCCAAGAGAGATGGTGACATTCATACAACTAGAGTCCCCAAGAGGAGAGAGAATGCAGCCAAATCAGAGAGACTGTCAACACAGACCACAAAACAGGGCATCAAGATAAAGAGCTCAGAGTCCCAGAGGGAATAAACCTAAAGAAAAACACACCTATGCCCAGTGTAGTAAAACCCAAGACAAAATGGTATATCCAGAGGAAAACAGAAATCACAAAACAAAAGTAAGATCTTCAAAGTGCTAAAATCAAGTCTCTGTCAACTTTTATTTCTTTGCACAGTGGAAATATCCTTCAAAATGAAGCCAAAATAAAGCAAACATCAAGAGAATTCATCAGATCTACACTCAAGGAAAGTTCTTCTGGTAGAAGGAAAATGATCCAAGATAAAAGTAGACATACAGGAAGGGAAGAATGGCAACAGAAGATACCAAAATGTATCAAAATGAATATTTTGTGTTTAATCATGTCTTTTGGGGTTTAAAATATGGAGAGATTTAAAATGCACAAGAATGGAACGCCTGGATGGCTTGGTTGGTTAAGTGTCTGATTCTTGACATTGGCTCAGGTTGTGATCTCACTGTTACGAGATCGAGCCCTGTATCAGGCTCTGCATTTAGCTGGGCTCTGCAACTGCTTGGGATTTTCTTGTCCTCTCTCTCTCTCAAAATAAATAAATAAACATTAAAAAAATAATACATAAAATGCACAAGAAACACAAGACATGAGGGTATTAAAATGAAAATACAAGGTAACTGCTTTCAGGAATTCAAACGAGCAGCAGTATCAGAATTCGACAATCCATGGTGCACACTGGAATTTCTAGAGTCACCATGGGAAGCATTGCACAAGACTGCATACCTACAGGCTCCTAGAGGGAAAACAACAGACGTAACCAATTCACAGTTATCATTAGTACCTCCGTAAGCGTGTATGCTTCTTCCGCCGTGCATTCGGCCTTTGCGGTAGGATTGCTCAGTGCAAATATTACAGGCCTCTCGTTGATGTCAGCCATGGCTCTGATTACATTGGGAGTGAAAAGGCGGCCAGCTCCTGCAACTCCTGCAATATATAAGGGGGAAGAAAGCACCTGCTTTACGGGTAAAATAAAACCATTCTTAACAGCATTTCTACAATAGGTTTAACACAACAAAAGCACAGGTAAACTCTCATTACGGGAGACAGATTTTGGGAGACAGATTTTGCATAGCTGAGGAAATGCCATGGGAACAAAATCTCGAATAGGAAAACAACAATTCTAAAGATTTTCACTTAAATACTTATTGTTTGCCCCAAACACAGTGAATTGTAGGAAGTAAGAGCAGAGCAGAAGACCACCTCCATCTCTAATTAAGATAAAACTTGCTTCAACATGGAGGAACCCGAGGACATCATGCTAAGTGAAATAAGCCAGTCACAGAAGGACAAATGCGGTAGGATTCTGCTTATCTGAGGTACCTGGAGTAGTCAAATTCACAATTACAAAAAGTAGAGCGGTGACTGCCAGGGGCTGCGGGCAAGTGTTTGTTTAGTGGGTGTGGAGTTCCAGTTTTGCAAGACGCAGAGCTCTGGAGTCTGTCCGCCCGGCAACATGAATGCACCTAACCACTCAACTGTACGTTTAAAAATGGTTACGATGGCAAATTTTATGTTATATGTATTTTACCACAATTAAAAATGAATTTTAAAAAGATAAAAACTTGCATCTTAAATGTTACACTGTCAAACTCTGGTATTCATTACAAAATACTAAAAATTCAGAAGGGATAACAAATCATCTTCTAAAGCAATCTACTTTCTTGATGGAATTTAATGGCCTTTTTATTAAACTCCTACAATGTCTCAGACACCGTATTAGGCCACTGGGACATAAAAATGGGTATAATGCAGCTTACAACTGAGAAAAAAACAAGTAAAGAGAAAACGAGAAAACCTTTAACAGGTGCCAAGTATGTGGAGTTACAGAGGCGCGGCGTGGGGAAGACCCAGCCCATGGCAGGACCTGGGGAGGGCCGAGCAGGCCCTCAGCTGAGTACTTTTCCAGTTCATCCAGCAAGCAGACTTGGATTCAATAGTCAAAATAATTAATTTTCAATTCCATTTTATAAACTGATATGTAATAAAGAGAAATACTGATCTGGAGACCAGAGTTTTAGTGCCTGCTCAGTCACTCCGGGATAGACAAAATACTCACAGATCTTGGGCAGGTTGTTTACCATCTCCAAGCTTGTTTTTCTTACGTAAAATAAGAATTTATATTCAGTGTTTCTCCATGTGGAGGTGTGTGAACATATTTTTGGAGTCTATGAGTTCTAAAATAATTAAACATTTACAATTTTTGTTTTCTTGACCCTCCAGAGAGAGAGTGAATGGGAAGATTCTTAGTTTTTCATAGAGAGTTTTGAGAGAAATTGACTGGATGATCTTCAAGATGTCCTCTTGCTTTAAACCAATTATGAGTGCTAATCAATGAAGAAGCTAATGGCCATAAAAACTTACTGTGTGTGACTGGCTTACTATTTAAAACTCAATAGGGCTTCTTCAAGAAAGTGATCAAATTATTAAAAAATTATAGATTCAAATCTTACAGCTGTATAGGAAATGAAATAGCTCCTCTATTACAAATAAATAAACTAAAAAAAAAAAAAAGACTTTTACATTTTCTGCTATGAACTCAGTGCCATTCTGGCATAGTCGATGTCAGCAACGCAATGCCTGACTTTCAAAACGTACCAAAGCTTTCTGCTTTGTTGCCAATGCAAAGCTTTGACTCTGCATAGGACTTTCTTGGTTCAGTCTGTCAGGTGACCTTGGCCTTTTTCAGGTTCTGAGTGCAGCGGTCAGTCACACCAACTCTAAAAGCAAAGCATGATCAATTGCACGGCTTCCAGCAGTTAAAAGTACAAGCAACATCTGTTAACTGAACTTTACACACTAAGACCAAAAGGCTTTCACAGAAAAAAAAACATTATATAGTGAACGCTAGATAAAATCAGTCAATTCATTTTTAGTGCTCCTGCATGAGAGTTATGACCAGCAGGTAAGTAGACGCAATGATTTGTCAACAACTCTACTTACCAATTATAGCTGACGGCTTGAGCACATTTACTGCGTCTTCAAATGTATCAGGTATACACTCTGGGGCTGAGTGAGCAAATGGCTCCTGATGGCTCTCGATTTTAGCTTTCCGTTCCTGAATTTTTGGGGGAAATACAGTATTTTTTAGTAAATGCTTACTGTGAATTAATCGAAAGAACATCATTATGAGCCACATATTTTTTCTATAATGTGAATGTCTTCTCATTTTCTTTCCTCTTCAACCTTTATCTTTTGCACTTCTCTCTCTACAGTGTCCACAAAACCCAAAGATAAAACATAAATCCAATGTCGTCATAACCAGAAACTTGCTAGTCCCTCTCAAAAATTTACTTTGATTTACTTTGTTAAGTGCTTCTAAGTCCAATATGGCACAAGGGCCTATAATCCTCTATCTGCGTTAGATGTGTTTTAGGATTCAGAATTTGTCACATTTTAGAAATGTATTATGGTGATATAGCAAGTATTACAAGTCTTCCCACCGCGGACACCCCAAAGTAAACAAAACTTACGAACAGTACTACAAATACCCTCTCTGGTTTTGCTACCAGATAAGTTCAAGTCAATGAGATTCGTTACTAATGTCAGAAACAACTTTGGGGTTTCAGAGCTTTTAGGAATTCAGAATTGCAGACAGACATCAAGGACTTGTACTAGCAAGAGTTCAGAATCAAGAGGAACAGGGAATTGTGGCTCAAGATGGCCGAGTGAAGAACATGCTTTCCTCCCCAAATCCCAGGCCAAACACTAGAGAAATGAAACCGTTGGTGGTATTACAAGGCCAGGAGAGACACCGCTGACAAACTAGAACAGTGAATTTTTCTCAGCAACTGAAAGCAGGCCACAACCCACTGAATGCAAAAACCAACCAGGCTGAGAAATCCATCCCCTTATTTTGGAAAAAGAGGAGACCGCGCTGCAGAGGTGAAACTTTCCATCAGAATTCCAGAAGAGCCCCAGGTAAGAATGAACACGGTTTGAGACAAGCAACACAACACCATCGGCCGGCTGGGAAGCTGACTAAAGGACTGACGTCTCGCCTCGACAGATCCCGGTTTTCAGAACAGGCGCTTCCTCCGCTTGCTCTCCAAGTAAGAGAGTTTCAACAGCAAACTCTCAAAGTCTCTAAAAGGAGGACAGTCTTTGGGTCACCCAGAGAGACTGGACACCTAAACCCCTTGGGTCAAGCTATCCACACACCCTAACAGAAAAATATACTTTGAACTTGCGGGTATATAGAGATTCCCATTGGTGCTAATAAATACCATATTCGTTCTCGAGCTGACTTGTTTATTAAAAAGAATCACAAAACACCTGTGAAAACCAACACCACAAAAAGAAGCACCAAACTGGGTCCCCAGTAAAAATATGTATTCTGCCAATAGCCTTCTCAAAGCACAGGTTTATAATCCTTGTATCTGATATACAAGCAAATACAGTGACTACAGCTCACTTGGGAGGCAGCACAGCCAGGCTGCTCAGTGTGACTCTTCCACACGTGACTTATAAGCTGATGACCTTGGAAAAGTCACCTGCCCATTTCAAACTGCAGTTTCTTTATTTGTAAAAGGCGAAAGATTTATACGATCTGAAGAGAAACCAGAGTATCCTTATTTGTAAAATTTCACAGAATTTTTGAGATTAAATGACATAGAGGTTTATCACAATGTCTGGTGCATTTTAAACTACTTCTTTAAAATTATGTATAATTTAAGCACTCAAAATTTTTCATTCACATACTTCTTCATTTTACCTTTTGTACCAACAGTTCGGAGTACTAACTAAGAAGGGAAGATTTCAGAAGTGAAACAAAGCACAGGGAAGTAAGCTTGCCCCAAAGACGTATATTTCAAGTAACTGCTGTATGTCATTATATACAACAAAAATACAATAGCATTGTGTACTGGGCAGGTTCAACTGTGAAACAGTTTACCTATATTTTAACGTGTTACACAATATAAGATACAAGGCATTTCTTAAGCTACTAAAACTGGCCATCAATGCTAGGAAGGCAGGCAGGTCCAAAGGACAATAAATTAACCTGGGATAGAAGCTTCTTATTCATGAACTGGCTTTAAGAAAAGGTCCACCGACTTCCGTTAGACTGACTGCTACAGGGATTATGATCTCCAAATGGTTAGAGAATTTCTACTCAAACATCAGATGTCCTAACAATTTAATTAGAAACTTCTGAGTTCCCATTAAAAGCCTAGTTTTAGGAAGGTCAGGTACAATCTTATTTGTATGGCTACTTAATCTCTTAAGAGTCAGAGAACAAAGCAAGAGAGAAAATGTCTGGTGCCAACATGAAGATTATGATTTGAATAAAAAGCAAAGGTCTTTACAAAAGAAAGTAGACTGGAGGCACCTGGGTGGTTCAGTCAGTTAAGCCTCTGACTCTTGATTTCAGCTCAGGTCACAATTTCATAGTTCCTGGGTTCAAGCCCCATGTTGGGCTCCACGCTGACAGTGCAGAGCCTGCTTGGGATTCTCTCCCTCCCTCCCTGTCTCTCTCTCCCTCTCTCTCTGCTCTTGCCCTATTCACAAGCATGTACTCTCTTTCTCTCTCTCTGTCAAAATAAATAAACTTAAAAACAAAAAAGACGGAGGGTTTCTGTTGAGAATATACTGGAAGGTCCCCAAATGGCACATTCTGGATAGTTCAGTGCAATACAGTATTTTAAGAATTGATAATATTTTAAAAATCAAACTAAAAACACCATTGTAACAATATTCTTTTATTTCTCCAAGATTTAAATAACTTACCTTAAATAATAAACCAAACTTGTCAACCATCCAAATTTTCTTTCGTGCCTCCTCTTCGGAGAGCCCGTTTTCCACCATAGCCATAACTATGAGGTTTGCAATTCCAAGAGCAGCCTGTCCAGCAAAATATAAAATTTAAAACTAAAGACTAGAGTGTAGCACAATGCTCAAGTCACTTTCTATATAAGGATCATACGTTACGAGCAATATTTGGTTTGTTCTTCACTAACAAATCCCACAGAAGTTGAGTCGTTGTAATAGTCTCACTAAACATATTTTAAATTTAAATTACCTACTTTACAACAGAGATCTTCAATTCGTACAAGATCTCTGCAAAACTCAAAGTTCGTTATGCCCCATTTTCCAATTCTAAAGGAGGATGTTGGTTTTAAGTTCTAAACGCTCACAAAAACTTACCTCTCCTGCTCCGAGAAATAAGATTTTGTGTTCTGAGAATGACTTCCCGATAACTTTCTGGGCGGCAAGCAGACCGGCCAGGGCTACTGCGGCCGTCCCTGTGCAGGGAGGGAGAGTTCTTAGCATAAAAAGGGGCATGTGAAAAACATTTAAAGAAAGTAAGGGCAAAACCTTAAGGTTTTTTTTTGCTTTACCTTGAATATCATCGTTGAAGGTGCAGTACTTTTCTCGGTATCTTCTCAAGAATCTGAATGCATTATGATTTCCAAAGTCTTCAAACTGAATAAGTGTGTTCTGTCCATATCTAAAAACAGCAAAACCTATAATGACTGTGTTGCAAACCACTATTAAATAGCTTTTGTGTCTAATATTCTTTATGATCCCATTTAAAAACAACGTATTGCGTTAGCCCATTTAAGGGCACCTGGCAATTTTCAGAAAGCCTGTGAAAAACTGAAAATGTAGAAATCTACTACTCATTCAGGAAAATTTACAAGGTGGACCTATGGGGTATTAATTGGCATAAACTATATCCAAGTGTTACCAACCACATATAAGCATGAAATAACTTCCTTCCTAAAAAGAAAGGGATTTTTACCTCCGAGTCTCATAAAACATCTATTTGACATGTATATTCTCACTGTACTAGCAGTTAAACACCAACACGGAAGAGTATATTAAGAGTATGCATTAAATAAGAGATTAAAAAATAATTTCTATAAGAGTTCACTAGCATTAAAAAAAAAAAGACATCGATCGTCTCGGTGAGCTGGGGTAAGAGAAGGCTTAAAAGGAGGTAAGACTTCATCTGGGCCCTGAAAGAACAAAAAGTAAAGAAGTAGTGAGAAAAACAAGGTGTGTTTTGGCGAACCTGAATTTTCAACAGTCAGGCTATATATTTCAGGGTTTATATGAAAGGATGAGGAGAAGTTGGGTAAGGTAGGTTCGGGCCAGATACGGGAGAATCGTACATGCACAATTAGAGAACGGGGACTTTGGCGTGTATCCGATGTAAAATCACCGAAGGGAAGGGCAGGCTCCTGCTAGGAAGGACAGACCTGCCAGTGACGTGTAACACACACGGGTGTGTGGAGAAGCAGAAGCAGCCAGAAGGCTACTGCGGTATAAGGACAAGAGAATCTGAAGGAGAAACCACGGGAAGTTAAAGGGACAATTTTAAGACATTAGAATGAGCAAAAAGAACTTGAGAAGGGCCACCTGGGAAGTCAGGGAAACGCTGTTAAAATGCCAAAGCAAGCTGGAGGACTATGAAGATACTATTTGATTGTCCAAGGCAGGGAAGTGAGGAGGGGAGGAGGTGGCAATTTCCAGAAAGATGAAACAATTAGTTTTAGATACGTCAACTTTGACTGGGAAAAGGCATTAATTTTTAGTATCTCCTACGTACTAGCAATTAAAAAGGTAGGACAGGGCTAGTAGCAAAAAGAGTTTGAACTCTACCCTAAAACAACAGGAAACTTACTGAGAGATTTCAAGCAAAAGAATGACATGATAAAGTGCACGTTTTTAAAAGATTAGCAGAGGGGCACCTGGGTGGCTCAGTCAGTGACACGGCCGACTTTGGCTCAGGTCATGATCTCATGGTTGTTGAGTTTGAGTCCCATGTCGGGCCCTGTGCAGACAGCTTAGAGCCTGGAGCCTGGTTCAGATTCTGTGTCTCTCTTTCTCTCTCTCTCTCAAAAATAAATAAACATTAAAAAAAAAAAAGATTAGCAGAGAGGTAAGGTGGAGATGAAATGGAGAGGAGAGAAACTGGAGAAGCATCCTGGAGAGGGATGAGGATTTGCAGAAAGGCTGTGGCAATGGAAAAGAAACGTTATCTCTGAGGCATTTAAGTGGTACTAGCCACTGGGTCTGAGGACTGACGGACACTATAGAGGGCTGACGGGGAAGGAGGGAAGAGTCAAAGAAAATATCAAAAGCAAAGTTTTGGCCAGCGGGTAAATGTTGCTGCTCTTAATAGAAGCTGGCTAAAGAGAAGAGAGGCAGCTTGCTAAGGGAAGTTGTTTTGGACACAAATATGAAATAGCAACAAAATGTCTAGATGGGATGTTAGAAATGCAGGCCTGAGAGAGAGGGCGGCCAGAGATAGGATCATAAGTCACGTGCTGGAAGGTCATGGCTTACATGACTCAAAGAGAACTATGGACTCATCTCCACTCGATAGAAGAGAGTAAGAAGAACCAGTAAAGATGACAAAAGTCAGAAAGAGGTGGGAGAAAGACCACATTAGGAAAGCCTTTCAGTAATCGAGAGAAGAGAGAACTTCAAAGATGAAAGAGTAGAAAACCTGGTAAGGTGCTGCAGAGGGGAAGAGAGAGGAGGACCAATGGTCAGCAAATTTATTATTAGTTTCTTAATGTTTCTTTATTTGCGAGAGGGAGAGACAGCGCAAGTAGGGGAGGGGCAGAGAGAGAGGTAGACAGAGGATCTGAAGCAGGCTCCGCTCTGACAGCAGAGAGGCTGATGCAGGGCCCGAACTGATGAACCCTGAGTTCACTGAGCCACTCAGGCGCCCCAATGATCAGCAAATTGAAAACACAAAAGCTTCACAAGAGTCCCAGGATTGGTGCAAGTGAGCCCGGAAGCCAAGGGTTAGAAGAAGGGCAGGAGGGTCTGGCAGAAGTGGGGAGCACAGACTTCCCACAGCAGGTTGGGTAACTCAGGAAAGCAAGGCAGGGTATCAGAGTGTCACCAGCATCAGTACAACTATGCAGGCTGGACAGAACCCAAATTCTCAAACATTTCCTTTCCTTGTAACTGAAAGAGATAAAGGAAAAGAAAACTGTGGTTCCTTCCTTTTCTGAATTAGAGATTCTTTCATTTCCTCAACCTTTTAAAAAATACCTGTCAGTAATGGCTTTCATAAATTCATCAATCAGGTCATCATAACGTTGTGATCGATCTCTTTTCTGATATAAGCCCATGTAAAATGGATCTTTTAAGAGTGCCTACAAAACAGACCAAATGTAAAAATAAGATCATTTGTTACATCACCAGTTTAAACATACTCTACAAAACAAAAATTGTAAAATATAAAAACCACTATCATAATTTTAAAAACTTACTATATTTTCTTCAAGAAACTCTTAATAGTCTTAATTTACTGCTATTTGTATACATACCAAAAGCACAGTTTAAGACAGACTAGATTTTTTTTTTTTAACATTTATTTATTTTTGAGAGCTAGAGTGAGGCAGAGTGTGGGTGGAGATGGGCAGAGAGAGGAGACACAGAATCTGAGGCACCCTCCAGGTTCTGAGCAAATGTTCAGCACAGAGCCTGATGCAGGGCTCGAACCCACAAACTATGAGATCATGACCTGAGCCGAAGTCGGACACTTAATCGACTGAGCCACCCAGGCGCCCCATAAGACAGACTAGCTTTAATCACAACATTTTCTCATCTTATAGTATCTTCAAAAGAAGAATATAATAAAACTTCTGTTTTTCAAATATGAGAGGAGGATCAAAGGGGAAAAATGGTTTTACTCACTGGATTATCAGTTCCTACATCAATACACACGGGCAGGCACCTGTCAGGCCGTATTCCGGCACAAGCTGTATACAAACAGAGCTTTCCTACTGGGATCCCCATTCCATAGACACCCAGATCTCCAAGACCCAGAATTCTCTCTCCATCAGTCACCACGACGGCCTTAATTACAAAAAATACATATAAATTAAAAGTTGTCAAAAATGGGGTACTAACGCATTTGAAAAAAGATTCTTTTCATATACTTCGCTCTTTTAAAAACCAAATTGTTTCCTGATTAATTTCCAATGTAAACCAACCAAGCATACTTAAAATTCTAGGATTTCTAGAATCTAGGTAGAAAAATGAGAATGAACTTGGTCTGATTTTCCTCTGTCTTCGGTTTAGGAACAGAATGCTCTGCTGGAGGGTCAGCTTATAATATATCTTCACAAAGACTAAACCAGGGACAGGCAGGCAAACTTCGGACAGAGATTAACCAGAAGAGAAAATCAAGTTTAGAAATGAACATTTCTAATGCTACTCCCACATAATAACCTAGGCCAATAAAGAAAAACCTTAGCAACAGCAGGGGGGAAAAAGACCTAGAATACAATATATACCTACCTACAAAGTTTTAAGATGATACTGTGAGTTTAATTATCTGACCAAATTTTTTCTGGATTGCTAGAACTAATAATTATTCATTAAAGGTTATTTTGGTAAGGAAGGCATTTTATAAAGGCAAGTCAGGTTACTGCCTATAATAAGCACTAAAGCCTACCAAAAGATCTTAAGTAGGTCATCAGATTTTATTTTACGAAAGTCAGCCAGACTGATGAAGATTTACATTTATTACAATTAAAACTCTTAAGAGTTTTATATTTGCTTATGGATCTAAGTCTACCTGAGATTTAGAAGAAAAAAGGCAGAATAAATCCTCTCACCACCCACCAAAATGAAAGTTTTTTTATGGCATTGTAATGTATTTTCTCTACTGAGAATAATATTAATTGAAACAGAAAAGTAAAACGAAGAGGGCAAGAAACACCAGTGGTGTCAACAGTGACAGGTTCACGCTGTGAACTCGCTCCGCTTCCTTTCTTCTTTCTCAGGGTGAACTCTGTACTCATCACCCATTCTGTAGTTATCACTATCCTGATCTCCTCCAGCACTAAATCTGCATGTATGCAAATGCAACACAAATCAGAGCAACAATGAAAACTGTTCTTGGAAATTCAGAGGTAACTTACAAAGAAAGAACACACATTATGAAGAGGAAGGTTGTGCTATTGGTAGTACCTTAACATGATTTTCTGGCCAGTTATCCACAATTGATCTAACATGACCTCTGTCTGAGATTGAAATAAATAATCCCCTGCAACAGAACAAAAACACCTTTGCATTTCACAACAGTTTTTGGCTTTCTACTAAGTTTTTGTTCATAATTGGAATATTTAGATATTGTAATAAAACATCAAGACACAGTATCATTTCCAAGCAGATTTAGCTAAATCACATTGGATTATTTTCAGACATTTTCAACTATTTCAAACTATAATTGCATTGCTCACACACTAGCTGCAACAAAGATGAGTATTACATGATGTGATGGTTTTGCCCAAGAAGGAATGTTTCCACATCTCATGTTCAAATAAACTCCATACACCTCCAGTAAAAAGCAGTATAAAAATAAACCACCAATGCAGGAGAGCATAATGATGCTTGGACACTCCTCTTAAAACTCCCTGAAACTGAAAATTTGAAATATGAAGGAGCAGGAAGGGAGAGAAGAAAACTACAGTAAGTAACTTCACATAAAAGAGGACGTCCTTGAAGCATTAGGAAAAAGTGAAAAGTTATTTTAAACACACAGTGTATTGTCATCCAATTGGGATAAATGATGCAGATTTTAAAAAAGGAAAAGACGAAGGGAGAAGGGGGTGGAGGAGAAACGGGGTGTAGAAAATGGGTCAGGCAGATGTGAGGGCCAGCAGGTCCCCAGCGCCTTCCAACTGGTTCTTACATTTAACTTTCTCATTGGGATCTCATCTTTGGCATGACTATCCCATCTCAAATCAGTTTAAACAGTTTCTCAACCACAGCTGCTTAACAGAATCCTCTGATGAGCTTCTTTTAAGAAATGCCAGAGGTCCTGCCTGTGGAGATTCTGATTTTAACTGGCCTGGAGTCTAGATCAATTAAACAACTGAGATTTACTGATGATCTTCTATGCAAAAAAACCAAACACCGCCGTGGCAGTATACTGCACAATGAATGCACAGTCCCTGTTCTCACCCAAAACCCATGGTCTTTATGCTTCGTGTCAGGTCTGAGTGCTGGGTATTCATCAGAACCACAGCGAGAGCCTTTATGAAATGCCTACAAAGGGGCCCATCTCCAGATCGACTGAATCAGAGTCTCCACAGGTGGCGCCTAGGCATCAGTATTTTTTTCACGTTCTCTTTGCCCTTTAATCTGGATTGAGAACCACTATTCTAAATGAAGAAGAAACAGAAAAGAGCCGAACAGCTGGGTTAACATAAGAAATGTTTAAGACTCATTAATATAGGGCAGAACAAGACAATGTTCTCCATGGTCTTCCAGGGGACACTTGCAGCACCATTACCAACTGTGGTCATTAAAATCCAGACCTCCAGACCTTTCTCCTCTTCAGCAGAATCTTGGGAACGGGAAGGAGAGGAAGGCTGGCATGGATCAACACGTTAAGTCTCATGGGGGTTCTGTGCGCACATTAAAATCTGAACGCCACTAGGCTAGATGAGGGGCGAGTGAAGATCACTGCTATCCCACGCTGTTTGAATTTGTATATTTGTATCAATATGTAAGCAGGACACGAGAAAGGTGTGAGGACGGAAGAAAATAATAGAGAACGTGACAAGAAAACACAAATGATCCAAAAATTTGCAAAGAACTGTCCCATCAGTTCCTCCTCCCACCTTCTCAGCTCTCTGATAGGTGCTAGCATCCTTATTTTATGAGAAAACAGATTCAGAAGGAGAAACTGACTTATTGAAAGACTTAAGGAGATGCCATTCCAGTACTCTCTCTACTTAAAATATGTGAGGTGCTAGAACTATTTGAAATTAAAATTCATAGAAGTTCTAAAAAAAAAAAAAAAGAACAAACAACACAAATTAAAGCCAACAACAAAAAAATGAGAATCTCTTAATTTGGACAGATTGTCAAAACGGTATTTTTGATAATTCTGAAGAATCTGCCACCAAAATTAAGAGTACATCCGCCCTTTTTTGGTACAGAAATGCACAGTTCTAACCACCAAAATAAGTTACAGAAGGTTAGGAATGAATGTTGCTGTTTCTACAAAAACAAAAGATTCGAACATGCTGGGTTTTTATTAAGCCCTTTTTGTCCAAATTAAGCTTTTGTGAGGTGGGAAATGTGGTCAACATAAGACTGCATACATGGAGGAGAAATATAAGAGGGGTTAGGGGGTGCAATTTTTCCTAGACAATAATCATTTACAAACACAGCTTTAGAAATAAGCCTTACTTGGGTCTTCTAAAGATATGTCCGTACTGGGAGCAGGCAAGGCCCACTGTTGGAGTGTACACAATCGGCATCAGACTTTCTATGTCATCTTGCAGAATTCTATAAAATAACTTTTCATTTCTTTCCTGTATTCCCATTATATAGATGTATCTGAAATGAAGCACAGTAAGTAATGTCTACATCAGTCAGCGTGTATACTTAGAGTTTTGGCCTTTGAAAGTTGTATGCAAACATCTAAAACTGAGGACTCCCTTCCTTGCCAGAAAACAAAACCCTAAATTATCATTGTTTAACACCCAGCACAAAGATTAACACAAACAAGAATGTACTTAAATTGTGGATGATGATGATGATGATGATGATGACAACGAAGAAGAGGAGACAGCAGAAACAACAGCTAACGTTTACTGAGCCCTTACTGAGAGTCAGGCTCTTCCCTGGGAACTAGATGTACAAACACCACCCTTAAGGAACTAATATTCAAAGTGACTAACATGTAAATACAGAACCAAATAAGGTGGCACTCATTCAAATATTTGCTAAATACTATGTGCCAGGCGCTATTCTGGACTCCCAGAACGTAGGGAGTGACCTCTGTCCTTGTTGAGTTATAGTCCAATAGGCTTAACGGCATTATCAGGTCTCTATATAAAGCATACAGGTAGCATAAAGGCAATGGTCAATTCATATACACACATAAACAATGGCTTTTCAATAATAAAGTTTAGAAAACTGGAAAATGTTGGCTCGAAAAAAACCATGCTCAGTCAAAAGAGCATGCAACTCTTGATCTTGGGGTTGTGAATTCGAGCCCCATGTTGGGTGTAGAGATTACTATAAAAAATAGACTTAAAAAGTCGTAGACGCTTTTATTATTTAAAAAAAAAGTGATCACCCTGAATTAAATATATGTAAAACGGACTCATTACTTTTTACTCAAACTTGTTTTTCTTCCTATTATCATCTAACTGAATGAGACTCCAAGATCCCATTTTTGATTTCTCCCTCTCCTGCTCCACCTTACCCTGGTCTAATAAATCAATAAGCCCTACAAAGTCCACCTGCTAAATATTTCTCAAATATACCTATTTCCCCCTCTCCACCCTCACCCACCCAAACCAGCATCATTTCTCACCGGGGCTACCTCAAAAACTTTCTAACTAGTCTGTATACACACGATTTTGCACCCCTGCTCCACTCTAGTCTTCTCTTAAAAAAATAGCTCTTGGGGCCCCTGGGTGGCTCAGTCGGTTAAGTGTCCGACTTTGGCTCAGGTCATGATCTCACAGTCCATGGGTTCGAGCCCCGAGTCGGGCTCTGTGCTAACAGCTCAGAGCCTGAAGCCTACTTCAGATTCTGTGTCTCCCTCTCTCTCTGCTCCTTCTCAGCTAATCCTCTGTTTCTCTCTCTCAAAAATAAAATGAAAAAGATACAAAAAAAATTAATAACTCTTACTATTTCCATTCTCTCTGAATGCCTTCCAAACACACATTCAACAGGCATATGCTTCTAAAATAATTAACAAGACCTGTGCCTACCTTCCAGCCTCATCTTCATACTAAACTGACTTCAGTTTCTCAAATGCACCCGTCTCTTACCTTGGTGTTGCTATACACAACACACCTGAACACCCCCCATCCATGCATGGTCCCATCCTCACGCTCCCCGAATGCAGCTCAGGCGGCACCCTCTCCCTTTCTGCTCATTCCCCTCCCCCAGCACACATATACACAGATTTTCCTCTTTTCAGATCCCTTAACACCCTTCTCCCTCTTCTGCGACTCTCCCTCTACTTCCTGACTCTGTCTTCCCTCCAGCCTGGTGGTACCATTGAGTTAGGGACTACTGCTTTATATACCTCTGTATTTCCAGTAACTAGCAAACTAACTGGTAGGCAAATGTTTGGTGAATCAACAGGGAGAAGTGATTCTATTTAGAAGAGGAATAATATTTTCTATGCAGCGACCACAGGCAGAAATAATATCAATAGGCAGTGTAAGAACACGAGTCTGAACCTAGCAGACGCCATGACAGGCTTTAAGTTTCCCCTCTAAACCAGGTCTAAAGGTCAGTCTCTCCAGAACTATTAGGCAGGCACACATTGCCCAAGGCAAGAGGGACCACCCTTGTAATACCCTTAACATTCCTAAGGGCAGGCCTAGATCAGTTATTGCCTAAGGCTGGTTACACCCTCGTGAGGGTCCTGGGTCCTGGGTCTACTCTGTGATTGGTTAACACTCTAAATGTTGTAATTGGATAAACCTGCTGTCAATAATAATAATTGGATCACTGTACCTATGTCACAATTTCCTGTAACTCCCCCTTCCCAAACTCATAAAAGTCCTACCCCACCTTTGTTCGGGGCTCGCTCGCTCTCAGCATGGATCCACCATGCCAGTAAAGTCTGTGAGCCCGAGTTTAGGCCCTGGCGAGCCTAAACCCGTAATAAAGCCCTTTGCTTTTGCATGCGTGCTTCGGCCTCCCCGGCGGTCTCTGGTTTTTTGGGGGCGATATTAAAATCTGGGCATAACAGCAGAAGTTAAAGGGAAGAAGACCGCTTCTGGGCTGGTGGGGGTGCTGAGCAGCTCTGTGAAACAGACAGCAGAGACCGATCAGGCACATGCAAAAATTCACTTTCACCTCCATCTAATCTGGTCACTCCTCTGCTTCCCGCTGGATCTCGTCGTCACCTGGGACCACTACAGCTCAGAAATTCTGAACACCACTAAGGCAACCCTCTCCCCTGTGGCTAGCTATCCACTGCCCCCACCTCACAGTTCTTCAGGAGATCTCTGGCTCCTGGATCCCTGGTTTTCTCCTGCTCTGTAAGCTCCCTCCTGGCTCCTCTTCTTGCCCCACGCTGGATCCCGTGGTCAAGCCTCTCACTCTCAACAACTCTTCACCATTCTGGAACACCCCTGTACCTTTATCACTGTGCTCCCCTTCCACAGCGTCTGTCCTTCCGCCCCATTGGCTCCCTGAAGGAAAGGGCTGGAATTGCTCATTTTTGTAGTTCTAGACCTTAAAACAATGCCTGACACATGAGAGCCCTGAATGAGTACTAGCTGTATGAATTCATGTAGCAACTTTGCCAGCCCAGCAAACCCCAAACCTGAATTAGTGTTACATTTCACTTTTCTGCTGGGCAGAATGACATCAATACAAACACGATTAAGCCACTAGTCCTTCAGGGCCTGCCCATACCTTTAATCTGTCTTTGTTCATCTACACTTTTTGGCTAAATGGCTATTCTAAACATTTGTCGCTGTCCTCACCAATTCTATTCAACCTTGGCCCTTTTAAATCTTAGCCACGACTCCATATTCCACATCATAGATCAACAAGGCGGGGATGAGATCCTGCAACCTCTGGTCTACCACCTGCAGGGCTTATCCATACTGTACCTGTATTTATCTTTGCTCTTGCCCCAGAAAATGACCTGTTCTTTTTTCTTGTGCAAGACCAGCCTCTACTTTTGCCCTCGACTCTATGCCCTCCACCTCTCCACACCGCCTACTGCTCTCTGTCTCTGTACTTGACCCTATTCCCCCTACCTCTGCACTTTTCTTGTGCAAGGTCAGCTTCTACCTCTGCCCCTGACCCTACACCTTCTACCTCTGCACTCAGCCCAACACTCTCCATCGTTGCACTTGACTCCCTGCCCCTTTCATTTCTCTGGGATCTTGTTCAATCAATTGCCCTTTCTTCTGGGCTCATTCCTCACAGCGTGAGCACCTTCAACTTCCTTCTAGCCTGAAATATACCTCCTTAACCCCAAGTTCTGCTTTACTTACTGTTCAAGGCCTTTCCTATCCCCTTATCTATTTTGAGAGTCTGCACTTCCTCCATGCACGATCATTCCTGAGTCTACTGCGCTCTCCTTTCTGCCCCAACACAACAAAGAACCACTCTCACTGGTCATCAAACAACAATCTCCTGTACTTAACAAACCCAAAAGATATTTTTAATTCTGCATTCTGCCTGATCCCTTTACCCAGAACACCTTGCTCTTCTTTCTCATTTTGCCTGCCACCTGAAACATACTGTTTAAAACTCTGCTCAGGAAGCATTTCCGCCACGAAACGTTAATGGATTTCCCCAAATTTGGCTAGGGGTCCCTATTTTGTGCTTTCAGAGTATTCTCTGCATGTACCTCCTTCTCACTGTCCTGCACACAGTAGTGTAGAGTACAATGCCCATCACAGTATAACTATCTATTGATGAGTTCCTAGAAGGCAGGCTGTGTATTACCAGGGTGACAGTACATTCTGGTTTGCCCAGGACAGTTTCAGTTACTCCTCATTCTCACTCCTCTGGATTGGATTACATATTGTACGGTCACCTATCTTTTACCTACTTTACATCCGCAGTGGCCAGCACAGTGGCAAACACAAAGTAGAGGATTAACAAAAGATGTCGAATAGAAAGGACACAAATCAGATAATAGCTTTTGTTTTTAACATTCCATTCACGCCTGAAGTGCTCTGTGATTTTATGCTTAAAAATAGATTTCTGCTAAATTTTACAACAGCAAACACTACTATTCAGTGAAATAAAGGAAACATAATCATTATAAAAATAATAATTGACTAAAGTGCAAACTTTATCATGAGACTACATATATTCCTTATGCAAAAATAACCATAATACTCCCAATTTTTCTGACCCAGACATCAATAAAAAAACTAAACATCAGGGCGCCGGGGTGGCTCGGTCAGTTAAGATTCCGACTTCAGTTCAGGCCATGATCTTGCAGTTTGTGGGTTTGAGCCCCACATTGGGCTCAGCACTGATAGTGTGGAACCTGCTTGGGATTCTTGCGCTCTCTTCTCTTTCTGGCCCTCCCCTGCTTGCACTTTTTCTCTCTCAAAATAAAATAAACTTTAAAAAAGTTAAAAAAAAAAAACCCTAAACATCTAAACAACTCTTACTTTTCCAAAGGACTATTCAGTTTTTTCACGTTTTTATGAAATCGTAAGGCTTGTATATCTTGCGTCTCTATTTTGGGAGGTAGAAGTCCTTGGAGACCAAGCATTTGTCGTTCTCGTAATGTAAACGCCATTCCCTAAAAGGAGAAAAGGATTAAAAATTATTGCTTACTGAAGTTGCAATGGTGCTATCCAACAAAATGTAACTTAAATGTAAACTTTTAAAAGTCAGTAAGATATTATTTTGCCCAGACTGTCATAAATTTGGAAGACTGATCCTCTCTAGTATCGGTGAGGGTGTGGTACAGTTATTTTCACAAGCCATTGCTGGAAACGTAAACAGGTTTCAGCTTTTTAGAAGCCAACTTAAAAATATTCTTAAATTTTAATACACATACTCCACAATAGAGCAATTCTACTTCTAGAGAGCCATCTTAGAGAAACATTCATACATAAACAGGCATACACAAAAAGATAGTTACAATACTGTTTCTAGTTCTCTTCACTATTACAAACTAACTAAAAGCCCATCAATTATGGAACAGTTAAGGAACCTATGGTATTTTTATATACCTAAACACAGAGCTCTAATTATGTAGAAGTATCTGCCAGACCCATAGTTAAGAAAATAAAACAAGCTTCAAATCAAACACACTCACTGTTAACTGTTATATTCAGAACCCTCCCCCATAACTACATCATATACACAGATGCATATATACATTGGAAATGAAATTAACAGAATACAGCTTAAAAGAGCACAAACCAAACTGATCACAGAAGCTTCCACCACTAGAAAGCAGTGAGGCTAAGTTGAAGAAGAGCAAGGAAGAAATGATACTTAGGAAAAAATTAACCTATGTCATAAGAAAATCTTTTTCAATTTCTGATATTCAGCTGTGTATTAACTTCTTTTTATCAAAGTGATGTCTGTAAAATGCTAGAGTAAGGACTTCTAAAAATCTTTTCCTCCATAAAAGCAGTAAGAATCCTGGCCAAGTGATCGGAATAAACTTTTTCAGAATTCTGGAAACTAACCAAAGGTTTCAGCAATCAGGGAACATTTATTCAAGAGAAGTAGTTGAATTTTCATAAGAAAAGCAGGATTCATGACATTTTTATTTGCTTATGCCTATGTTTCCCTCCCCAGCTCCACAGAAGCCTAGAAAACAGAAATCACTATGAAATAATGACTTTGAAAAACAGAGCCTGGCAGCGACTAAAGAGACGCTGGAGATTTTTCTACAGCCCCACACCCAGGAAAGTTGCCATTATCTGACCTGTCTGGTGGTTCAGTGGAAAACCCCACTTGCAAATCTGTCTTTATTTAACCTTATATGGAGCTCCCCCAGCCGGAACAGCTTTTTCTCCAGAAGAGCTTGTAGAAAACAGTCAGAGGCCATTATTTAACACGGCAGCTGCCTAAGACCATGGATAACGGCTGGGGCAAACAAATAGGCTAAACAAAAAGCTGAAAAGGAGAAGCTGAGGAACAAAATGTCCATGGGATGGATGTCCATGGGGTGAGAGTTGGGGTGGGGGTTGAAAAACTTGATATATTCCTAAGAACCTAGAAGGTCGTCGTGCATGAACTGCAGGAAAGTCCAGGAAAGATCTGAGAAGGCCCCATCTCTGGCTAACCTTGAGACACCATGTAAGCAGGAAGTGAAGGCTAATGTGTAGTCATAACCTGCTTGAGAACTAAAGACACGCTCCAACATGTACACTGAGCCCTTAGGTATTTAAGTCTCAGTCCAATTATTAGTTGACTACTAAGCTAACGAAGCAGATTTTAGTGAGCATAACAAAAATAAAGACTTTAAAGAAGTGGTTCAATTATACTTCACATACAGAAAAATAATTAGTTCAGAAATGTCAGTAAATAGATAACAGCAACGCAACAAACCCTAGGAGGAATATCTGGTTTCCAGAGCAGCCACATTATTTAATATGTCCAGTTTTCAGCAAAAATTATAAGGCATGCAAAAAGACACAGGCTAGCTCATACACAGGAACAAGGTAAGCTAATGGAAACTGTCCCTGAAGAAGCTCAAACATTGTACTAATTAAACAAAGCCTCTAGTTAGTTATTTTGAATATATTCAAAGAACTAATGGACACCACATTTAAGAACTAAAGGGAAGTAAGAGAATGATATCTCATGACTACAGAATATCAATGAAAAGACAGAAACTATAAAAAAGTACCAAATATAGAAATTCTGAAATTCAAAGTAAAAATTAAAATTTAGAGGGATTCAAAAGCAGATTTGGGCAGGTAGAAGAATCGGCGAACTTAAAGATAAGTCAAGTGAGATTCTCCAGTCTGAGAAACAGAAAGAAAAAGCAAGGCGTAAATATGACCAGAGCCTCAGAGACCTGTGGGACACCATCGAGTGTCCCAACATATGCATAACAGGAGTCCCAGAAGGCAAGGAGAGAGAAGGACAAAAGGGTATTTGAAGAAATAATGGCCAAAAGCTTCTCAAATTTGATGAGAAACATGAACCCTAGAAGAAACACACATCCTAGAAACTCAACAGCTCCAATGAGAAAAAACTCAAAGAGAGCTACACCTGGATACATCATATTCAAACTGCTGAAAGACAAGGACAAAAGAAGAAACCCGAAAGCAAAGAGAGGTGACTCATCATGTACAAGGACTCCTCAAAAAAAGGAACAGCTAATTTCTTATCAGAATCCACAGAGGCCATAAGGCAGTAGGATGACATATTCAAAGTGCTGAATGGAAAAAAACAAAACAAAACATGTCAACCAAGAATTTCTAAGTCCTTACAAAACTATTCAAGCTTGAGGAGCCAAGATGGCGGAGAGGAAGGGAGCTCTGTAAACTCCATCCGCCCCATCTATCGAACTGAGAAGGACATTACTCTCATCTGCAAGAGTGGAAGGAGAAAATACGGACTCCAGAAAGAAGAGAACCTCAAGGATACCTGAGTGACTGAGTGCGAACTGGGGAGATCTGAAAACGGGCCAGCCAGAGACGGGCAGGGGAGGCGGGAGCCCCAGCCCAACACGGGGCAAACGTGAGCCAAGTGGAGCCCAAGAGACAAAGGGAAGGGACAGAGTGACTGAACACGCTCGTAGTACTGTCTCTGGGTAAGAGGTAAGGAATGCGCGCTTGGAGAGAGAAACTCACTCCATAGATAACTGCTGGGCAGCCGGAATCCCGAACCCAGGTGGCGCAAGGGAAAGAACAGCTTCCAGCCCTAAGCCATCTGGGCGGGGAATCAGCGGCCTGGGCGGCTGCGGCGCCACCAGGGCTGCGGCGCCACCAGGGCTGGGGCGCCAGGGGCGCTCACTTTGAACTCGGTTTTGGGAGTGGGAGCACGCACCTCATTTCCACAGCGCATCTCGCCCCCTGCATTGGCTGCGCGAATCCCGAATCCTGGGTGCCCACAGGGAAAAAACAGGGCCCAGACCTACGCGATCCCAGCAGGGAGTCGACAGCGGTGGAGGCTGGGGGTGTGCTTAGGCTGCAGGAGCTTCGAGTTCATTTCCAGCAGCGCACAGCGCCTTGAGCAACAGCTATCCAAAGCCAAGAGAGACTCAATTTTTTCCCCTCACTGCGATCCTGATCCCGGCTGGGGGTGGGGACTCCGCAGTTGGGTCTGTGAAGGTGCGCACTTCACCTCCTGCTGCTCATTTCGCCTCAGGCAGGGGCAGCCGAAATCCCTGCCTGAGCCAAGACATACTGATTCCTCCCCCTAAGAAGCCAGCCACCAAAGCAAATACATCTCATCTGTAGTAGCATGAACGTGGATGGACTGGAACTTTGAACCAAGGCGGGCCTGGAAAATACAACTCGGCTCAACTGCAGCCCAAGGAGATCAGACTAATTAGAGTGGCCTACAGTACTTAGTTCAGCAGAGCTTGGCGTTTCGCCATTCTAATCTTTGCAGACACCAAGGCAGAGCCTCTGAGAGCAGCCTCCTAGACCTACCACACCAAACCACACCTATCCACGAGGGGAGCTGCTGTTTTTTTTTCTTATAAAAAATTTTTTTTCTTCACTTTTTTTGTACTTATTTCTTTGTTATTATTACCTTTTTTTTTTACTTAATTCATTTAAATTTTTACTCCTTATTTTCCTTTCTCCTTTCTTCCTTTCTTTTTCACCTTCTTGCAATCCAGATATATTCTCTTGTATCCCATCCTTACCTCTCCCCTCAACTGGTCATACACTTTTAGACTGTCCACTGTCCTTTGTTGTCTCCGACCCCCTTTTATTTTTTTGTCTCTCTCTTTTCTCTTCTTCTCTTCTTTTCGTCTCTTTCCTTTCCATTTTCTTTCTTCTCTCTCCCCCTTTTAATATGTTTGTTTGATTTGTCTGTGCCTCTGTGTGCCTCTGTTCCTTCTGTGTTTGTCTGTCTGTTTTCCTTCTTAGGACTACACCAAGAAACAAGCCAAAGTGTACATGATGGCGAGTCCAAAATATTGCTGAGTAGGGAAATAAAATACTCACAGGCACAACAAGAGAAACCGAGAGACACCATTAAGAGAATATTTCCTGAAACTACAGGCCCTAGACACTCAATAAACCTCCTTTAACAGAGAAATATAACAGGTGCACAGCACACAACGAGCTTTCTAAAGGTGACAAGAGACAGAAAACTAGCAAAAATGACAAAACGAAGGAACTCCCCCCTGAAGAACCTCCAGGAGGAAGTCACAGCCACAGAATTGCTCAAGGCAGATCTAGACAACATACCAGATCAAGAATTTAAAAAACTTGTCATAAAATTAATTGCTGGAGTTGAGAAAAACATCAAAGAATCAACAGAGACAATTACTAGGTGCCTTGAAAATAGGTGTGATGAATTAAAAAAGGCTACAGATGAGGTGAATAACTGGAGGCAGCCACCTCGAGGATTGACGAGGCAGAGAGAAGAATAGGTGAATTAGAAGATATAGCTATAGCAAAAGCAGAAGCTGAAAAAAAGAGAGAGAGATTAATCCAGGAGCAGGAAAGGAGAATTCGAGATCTGAGTGATACAATCAAACAGAACAACATCCGTCTCATAGAATTCCTGAAGAGGAAGACAGAGAGAAAGGGCCTGAAGGGATACTTGACCAAATTATAACTGAGAATTTCCCAAATCTGGGAAAAGAAATAGACATTCAAATTCAAGAGGCACAAAGAACCCCCTTAAGACGTAATTTGAATCGGCCTTCAGCACAACATATCATAGTGAAACTGGCAAAATATAAAGACAAAGAGAGAATTCTGAAAGCAGCTAGGGAGAAAACAGCCCTCACATACAAAGGGAAACCGATCAGAGTGGTTACAGACCTATCTAATGAAACTTGGCAGGCCAGGAAGGAATGGCAGGAATACTTCAATGTGATGAGCAGAAAAAACATGCAGCCAAGAATCCTTTATCCAGCAAGACTGTCATTCAAAATAGAAGGAGAGATAAAGGTTTTCCCATATAAACAAAAATTGAGAGAATTCATGACCACCAAACCAGCCCTACAGGAAATCCTAAGAGGGACTCTATGTGGGAAAGATTGCAAAGAATACAAGGTGCCAGAGACACCACTATAAACATGAATTCTAGGGAGAACACAATGACTCTAAACCCACATTTTTTGATAATAACATTGAATGTAAATGGACTGAATGCTCCAACCAAACGACACAGGGTAGCAGAATGGATAAAAAAACAAAACCCATCTATATGCTGTCTACAAGAGACTCATTTTCAACCGGAAGACACCTTCAGGTTGAAGGTAAAGGGATGGAGAAATATCTATCAGGAGACTGGAAGCCAAAAAAAAGCTGGAGTAGCCATACTAATATCAGACAAACTGGACTTTAAAGTAAAGGCAGTAACAAGAGATGAAGAAGGACATTATATAATAATTACAGGATCTCTCCATCAGGAAGAGCTAACAATTATAAATATCTACGCGCCAAATTCGGAAGCACCCAAATATATAAAACAATTAATCACAGAAAGAAACAATCTTATTGACAAAAATGTGCTAATTGCAGGGGACTTTAATACTCCACTGACAGCAATGGATGATCAACCAGACAGAAAATCACTAAAGAAACCATGGACCTGAACGACACATTGGAACAGATGGAACTGATGGATATATTTATAACTCTGCATCCTGAAGTTAGGAAATTCACCTTCTTTTCGAGTGCACATGGCACATTCTCAGCCCTCCATAAGTATAAACAAACAGAGATCATACCATGCACACTTTCAGATCACAATGCTATGAAACTTGAAATTAACCACAGGAAAAAGTCTGGAAAACCTCCAAAAATGTGGAGGTTAAAAACCACCCTACTAAAGAACGATTGGGTTAATCAGGCAATTAGAGAAGAAATTAAAAAATATATGGAAGCCAACGAAAACGAAAATACAACTATCCAAAATCTCTGGGA